>ML781141.1:282474-339364 GCA_009831015.1 Picea engelmannii | reverse complement strand
ACAAACACCCCTTCAGATTAAGGGGGGGAATGTTGGAAACCTAATCCTAATACATTTCTCAAATATTTCTCCGACCCCCACCCTCACCCTCATTATTATGAGGGTGGGGAAAATGTTGGAGAAATGTATTATACATTTCTGTAATATTTCTGATGAGGGTGGGGGTGGGGGAAATATTGGAGAAATGTATATTACATTTCTCCAATATTTCCCCCACCCCCACCCTCACCCTCACCCTCATCAGAAATATTGATAATACATTTCTCCAATATTTCCTCTACCCCCACCCTCATCATAAATTACATTTCTCCAATATTTCCCCCACCCCCAACCTCATCATACATTTCTCCAATATTTCCCGCACCCCCACCCTCACCCTCACCCTCATAATAATTTCTATGAGGGTAAGGGTAGGGGGAATATTGGAGAAATGTATAATACATTTATCCAATATTCCCCTCACCCCCACCCTCATAATGATTTCAATGAGGGTGAGGGTGGGGGAAATATTGGAGAAATGTATAATACATTTATCCAATATTTCCGCCACCCCCACCCTCATAATAATTATACATTTCTCCAATATTTCCGCCACCCCCACCCTTGTTAAGTTTTGAGCTATTATTATGTTTCTTTTCAATTTACTAGATAACAATAACATATGTAGGATCAATGAGAGAAACACAATCACGAGATACACAACATTTCCCTGGGAATCCCTCATGGGGGAGAAAACCCAACAAAAACTTCCTTAATATAGATAGCCAATAAAATGCCAAGATAATAAACCAAAATATTAGAGAATATCCAACACTGAGAAATGTGCCTATCTCTTCCTTCTTCGCCCAACTGCAGCTACCAAACTTGCGCACTTGATGAGTGAATGAGCAAATGAGGCACTGGCCTCCTTTATTTATACTAAATGGCAGGTGCTGGGATAAATATAATACTCTTTGCAGTTACAATATTTCAACACTCCCCCTTAACAAGAAGGGTATTCTACAACATCATCAAGAGAGAGAGAGAGAGAGAGAGAGAGAGAGAGAGAGAGAAGCAACATCAACAACATCTGGAACACTGGTTGACATATCTATAAATCATTGAAAGTTTTTCTCATCATCATTGGTCACAACATGGAGTTGGAGTAGC
This sequence comes from Picea engelmannii, assembly GCA_009831015.1. Taxonomy (NCBI): domain Eukaryota; kingdom Viridiplantae; phylum Streptophyta; class Pinopsida; order Pinales; family Pinaceae; genus Picea; species Picea engelmannii. Next base: position 338,215 of record ML781141.1, on the reverse strand, counting down.
ATCATCATCCTCATCAACATGAGGCTAAAGTAACATCATCATCATCTTTAGTGGGAGGCTAAAGTAACATCATCATCTTATTTAGCATGAGGCTAAAGTAATATCATCAACATCTTTAGCATGAGGCTAAAGTAACATTATTATCTTCAACATTAAAGCTGAAATAACATCATCATCATCATATTTAGCAAGAAGATGAAGTGGCATCATCATCATCATATTCACCAAGAAGCTGAAGTGGCATCATCATCATCTGCATCGATATGGATTAGTATAACACTAATACATCATCATCATCAATAACAACACAAGGTTGCACAACATAAAAAACAAAAATATCAAAGCACGAAGCTTGAAGCAGCATCAACATCAAGATTAGTTTGGAAATATTCAACACAAATCTGGCATCTCAACAACATCAACAAGAAGCTGGAAATATTCAACAAGAAGTTGGCATCTCAACAACATCAACACAGAGCTGGAAATCTTTAGCACGAGGCTGGCATCACAACAACATCAACACGACGCTAGAAATCTTTAGCAAGAAGCTGGTATCTCAACAACATCATCACGAAGCTGGAAATATTCAGCACGAGGCTGGAATCACAACAACATCAACACAAAGATGGAAATATTCAGCACGAGGCTGCCATCACAACAACATCACCACGAAGCTGGAAATCTTCAACATGAGGCTGGCATCACAACAACATCAACACGAAGCTGGAAATATTTAACACAAGGCTGTCATCAACATCTTGTGGTACTTTGACAAATCCAAAGGATCTGCCCATGAATCAAAATATTCCCTAGGACATAAAATCCTAACGAAGCTACCACTACTGATCAAAGCTAGCATATACATGCACAAGTACTCTGACAGCCCGTCCTTACATAACTTCAAGATCTGTCCAGGGATGATCAGTCCCCTAGGATATAAAATACTAACTGATCTACCCGCTATTGGTCAGGATACCATAGTATCATCAACACTACTCCTCCTTTTGAGGGAGGTCCTTTCGGACTATACCAAGCTTGTCTCGAAAGTGCTCAAACTTTACATGAGACAGAGGCTTGGTCAACACATCTGCAACCTGTTCATTTGTGCCAACATATTATAGCTTTCTAGATCCTCTCTGCATCATATCATGAATGAAGTGATACCAGATATCTATGTTCTTTGACTCATCATGGAACACATCATTTTTATACAACTCTGGTTATCACATAGGATCACGGTGGATTCCATCTCTAGATCAAATAGATCTGTCAACACCATTCGAAGCCATATGGATTCACAACTTTCAAAACATGTTGCGATATATTCTGCTTTTTCCATACTGGGAGAAATATTGGGTTGCTTCCTACTCTTCCATGAAGTCATGGTTGAACCCAGACTGAAACAACATCCTCAAGTGTTCTTTCTATCAAAAACACTTCCATCTCAATCTGAATTAGTATATCCATCCAGTCTGAAGTCATGATCTCTAGTATAGCCGAGACCAAAATTCAATGTACCCTTAAGGTATCTCATCACATGTTTTGCATCATCAAGGTGAACACGTTTGGGTTCTACCAGATACTAACACAAGGAAAAACATATATCTGGCCTGGTATTTTTCAGATACATCACTGAACCAATAATTTGACTGTACAACATAGCATCAACCAACTTTGATGAAGTATCAACCAGGAGCTTCAACATTGTTTCCATGGGTGTGTTCATGGCTTTATATTCCAACATATCAAACATATTCAGTATTTCAACTGCATACTTCCCTTGGTTAAGGAAGATCTTCTCTAGGCTCTGCCAAACTTCGAGACCTAAGTAATAATGCATTAGGTATTTCATCAAACTCTGTAGAGAGATTCTTCTACAATATGATATGAGCTTTTCTTCATCCTTTCAAGAATACATCATCTTCATATAGTAGAAGCATCATTGGCTCATCATTCATAACCTTGAGGTAAAGGTTATAATTAACTTTACTCTTGGTAAAGCCCAAGCTCGTCAGGAAACTATCAATTTCTTTTTCCATATCAAGCTCTAGGAGCTTGCTTCAACTTGTATAGAGTCGGGTCTTTCTTTCTTCAACTTCAAACCAAATTTTCACATTACATTGTACCAATATGGTACACTTGCTCAACTGCAACTCAATCTGTACAATCATGTGCTAGCTCTATGTGCTCTCTGCAATGCACTATCTGTCTCACTGCCTGAGAGTATGTCCTCTCCTCTTTCTGAAACTATTCCTTTTGGAACCATGACTTTGCACTTGCAGCGGCTCTGAAGCTAAGAATGGTTGCTCCATTCTCAATGTGACTACTGAAATATGGGAGTAACTCCTCTACTCCATCATGGCAACAACTTCATCTGAAACTGAGAGTGGCTCAATAATCGATACTGAAGGTAGCTCTTCTTCTTTCATGGAGGTAACTCTATCTTGTATTGTACTCATGTCTCCATGACCCAACTAATGTACTGCACCAACTTCCACTCAATTTTAAATATGGGGATTTCTCCCCCTGCATCTCATACTATATATGAATCATGGTTGTTCTGGTTGTCTTCATGAATATTGGAACTATTTATTTAATTACTGGAGTAAGTGTTTCGTCATAGTATTCTCCCTCTTACTGGGAGAATCCTCTGGAAACACATAAGGCTTTGTACATCTGCAACATGCTTGATCTGTTAGATCAATATTGGAAGTCAATACTAACTTCTCTTCTAGTCTCATGGAAAAATCCATATCCTAATTTTTCTGTCTGACTTCCTTCTCTATCATTGAAACAAGGGAATATTTCTAGGAGATTTCATATCTCCTAGAAGTTTACGAAGATACGATCTAGTCTTCTCATGGAATCTATCTCCCATTCCTGGAGGTTGTCTCTTCATCTGATCCTTTCTGAGATCAAGATTACTCTTGATTTCTTTTGAGTCTACAAGGACTTCATCATCTCTTATGGGGTATACTTGGTGTTGAATACCAAGTTTAAATATAAAAAGTTGATTCAGACTTCAAAAGAGTTCTGCTTCCCATCAAGGTGGCTTCATTATCCTTTGACCAAGTCTTCTATGAGTTCTTGTTCTAATGTTTGGTCATCTTTGGAGTGTTCTTCTCCTTACAATCAATCTCCATATGAGATACTCTAGATCTCAAAAATAGCTTCTTCTTCATCTTCTTTGGTACATGGATGTATCCGACATGTACACAACTTGGGTAGTCTACTTCATGTCTCATTTAATCTGTTTCCTTCTGTAACCTTCACTATAGCTTCCTCAGGGTTATCACCTGTGACCTGAAATGAGGTCAACAAAACAACAAGAAAGAATAATACTCTTTTGATAATAGTAAATAAAACAATAACACGAATACTCATCACAGTAGCTCCTTTAGAGCTATCACTTGTGACCTGTCTGAAAAGATCAAAAGTAAGAAATACAATACGAAATGAGATCAACAATCTTACAGTGTTGTGATCAAACATTCATCCATGGTATCCTAGAACCAACACAAGAAGTTTCTCCTAGAGGAGATGTTAGTTGTATCTAGTAAATGATTACATTAATCATTTATCTCAATATGCTCACATGCTACCAAGTATAATACTTTTCAAAGACTTCTTCATAAACTATATTGTTTACTTGTAATGAGGTAGTTATCAACTTGTCATGTGCAACTTTGGATCTTATCAACTTAAGTATTCAAATCTGGAACCTGGAGTCTTGTCCTCAATAATGAGTGTGTTGTTTTTGTTCCAAGTCTCCTTCACTCAAGATGACAAGTGATTTCTTCAACCTGTCTTCTGTACTAAGACAATATGCTATCTTGACAGAAGACTGGGTTAGAGAATAAAATCTATGATCTCAAATTTAATCAATCTAATACCTTGACTTTAATTTTGACCAAAGGTTAGTATGATGGTCATATCTTCAACATGCAACCTAGATCAAAATAATGTCATAACAAATAGATGCATATCAGAATAATCACACCTGGGTTGCATTATTCCTCTGAATGTGTTGGATCTGAAATCCTTCTGGTTCTATGGCAAGAGATCCCTTCCCCTGCAAATGCCCTTTAAAGCTTAATAATTCAAACATATGTGAGTACATACCTCTAATAGTATTTATGGGTAGTGGCACCATCTGGTAGCAGCGATAATAATTACCAACCCTTTTAAAAATTCAAAGGTGACTGCAACTGGTACTACAACTGATACTGCAACTGATTCTGAAATTGCAACTGCAACTTCGAGTTTTATGAGAAACCCCTAATTTTTCAAACTTCAAATTTTGAAATTCTGATCCAGGGGCTAGATGCGTTGAGCTGAGGCGAGTAAGTTGGTGCAGTTAGATTTTTGAAAATCCAAATTTTACCCCTTGAAAATGAGCTTGCGGAAATATGGACTAATACTTCTGGTACTGGTTCTAGTTTCCTAGTTTTTCTGGTTTTCTGGGACTTCTAGTTTTCTGGTTTTTTCGTACCAGTGAAAACTAGGGTTTCACTTTCTGGGAGTTCTGTCCACTGAAAAGGTGTGCTCAAGGTGCCAAAAGATTCACTAGGGTAGGGAACACTTTTCTAGATGGTTTTTAGGCAAAAATTCCTCTCCAATAAAAAGCCCTAATTTTCTTGTACGCCAACAATGACATTTTTGCTTATCCAGTGAAAGGTGCTCTCATCATCTTAGCTCTGAAACTATGTTAAGTTTTGAGCTATTATTATGTTTCTTTTCAAATACTAGATAAAAATATCATATGTAGGATCACTGAGAGAAACAAAATCACAAGATACATGACATTTATCCTTGGAAACCCTCATGGGGGAGAAAACCCAAAACAAACTTCCTTAATATAGATAGCCAATACAATGCCAAGACAATAAACCAAAACACTAGAGAATATCCAACACTGAGCAATTCACCTCTCTCTTCCTTCTTCTCCCAACTGCAACTACCAAAATTGCACACTTGATGAATGAATGAGTGAGTGAGCAAATGAGGCGCTGGCCTCCTTTATTTATACTAACTAGCAGGCACTAGAAAGGTGTCTCTTCACTGGGTAGGGCCGACTTGTCTTCTTAGTGGTTAAAACCACTTTAATTAGGCCTAGGGGCCGACTTCTTAATTTTCATAATACAATTAGGGTTTGACCAATCTGCAAAAGGGGATTTGGTCAATTACAATGCCCAACATGATCAATCCACAAAAGGGGATTGATCTAATGAATAATGACTCAATAAATAAATTGAATACTCTTTGCAGTTACAATATTTCAACAACCCTCATAATGATTTTTCCAATATTTCCTCCACCCCCACCCTCATTACGGGGTTACAATATTTTGTGCTATTCACTTGATAATGAATATGAAGAGTCACAAGTGGATAGAAACTGTCATCAAAAGTCCAAGAGACCTCTTGGAAGATGAATCCAAAGGTCAAGATCATGTATTATATCAATGAATAATGCAATCCACGTTTATCTTCCATTTCAAATTCTAACAATCCATCCATTCATTAGGGGAAATTTGAGGTCTAAAATATGGTTCTTAAGAAATTTTCCTTGAAAAAATGCATATTTTCAACCAATAGGATTTAAAATGATGATGTCAAACCCATAAGTGAATGGTGTTGGACGAAAATAAATAAAACTATTTGTTTTTACGTATTTTCACTTTTTCTCTCGATAGATTTATTAAAAGTATCAAGTTTAGGTACTTGTAAAATTATGCATCCAACGAGTACGTAGAATTTTTATCAAAAGTATCAAGGTCAGGTATTTGTTGGATGTAAAATTTTGTTTCCACATCCAAAGAGTACTTATACTTTATACTTTTAATAAAACTATCGTGAGATGAGCTGAAAATATGTGAAAAAATAGTTTTTGTTCTTTCCCTCAAACACCATTCACCCATGGAGTTGACATCATCATATAAAATCCTATTGGTCGAAAATATGCATTTTTTAATTCTTTTAAGGGAAATTTCTTAAGAGGACCATTTAGACCTCAAGTTTCCCTAAATGAATGGATAGACTATCAACAATGGAAACAAGAGAGATTTTTTGAGGAAACCCTATTACTTGGTTTCATCATATGTAAAGCCTTTAAGTACAAAATTTTGAGGACAATTTTTTTCAAAGGGGGGTGATATGTTTTGTCTTTAATGAGATACGTAAGGGGTTAAACATGTATGTAAATAGTAGGTTGGCATTGTAGTGGGCCTACACATACAATGAACAATAAATAGTATATATAAGAGATTGATAGGGTCATTATTATACACATTGGTTTATGATTATTGTACTTGGATGTATTTGGGAGCTCTTCTCCTAATCTATAATGAGTTATTCTGTAACACATCATAATTTTACACTTGGGAGGTGTGATCCATGCCGATATTTGGTGTACATGATGTTTATGCAAGTTTATCATGTTATTTAATGTATTGGGTTCATTACAATGGACATAAGTTTACCATACATGGTGTATTATTTGGAGTTCTAATATCAAAGGAATTATTGCGTAATTCATCATAATAACACTTTTGAGAGTTATGCTCCACATCAATATTGGGTGAAAATATTGTGTGTGTAGGTCTATCATTTTTTATCATGTATTTGGTTCATAAAATTTGGTATTAGGATGAACAACGCTCTACTAGGAACCTTCAAGGAGTACATCTATTTATTGGATCTATAACATTTACAACACTTTGTCTTAGTTAGGGTCCATACTGATATGCCCTAATTCATATATTTGATGATAAGACTCAAATTTTGTACACAAGGAAATCGGGATAAATATATCTGAGCATTATTATCTTAAGGATGCTAATTTCACTGATTCACAAATTGTGTATTTGGGTTATCATTCTTATGATGTGCAATTATTAGTTTCTTGGATTTATAATGTTAATTAGACATAAAGTATTTAAGGCCCCGATCTATAATTGGGTTATCTTTCTTATGATGTGTAATTATTGGTTGATTGGGTTCATAATGTTAATCGCGGATTATTTTTTTAATGCCTTACTTCTTCTAACAAGATGTGTGTTCGGTTTTTGAAGAATAAATCTAATGCTTTCGTTGGAGTTAAGATGTTTAAGGCAACACTATGATGGAAGCAGGCAAGATTATAAATTTCCTTCGTTCAGACGATTTAGGGAAGTTTTTCTTTAACGAGTTAATGGGTTTGCTGATTTTTGCAAGAAGGAAGGTATCCAAAGAGAGGTTTTTGCACCATACACACCCTAACCGAATGGGGGCATGGAGAGGAGAAATGTGCTAGTTGTTGAAATAACTATATGTGCATTGTAAGGTCGGGAAATTCCAAACAAATATTGGCCATAGGTGGTACACAATGTAGTGTACTCGCTTAACATGAGTCTTACAAAAGCTATGTAGGATGCTACATTGGAAGAAGCTTGGTCATATAGAAAACTAGAAGTGGGCACTTAAAGAGTCTTTGATTCTATGGCCTAAGTGTTGATACCAAAGGAGACAAGGTCAAAATTTGATCCTAAATGTAGAAAAGTTAATGTTTTTTTGGGTGTAGCAATCAACCTAAGGTGCCTAGGTAGTAGGGATTTCATTTTAGATGAGAATATATATATATATATATATATATATATATATTAGTTAGAAATAGAGTTTAAATTCAACAAGCATTGTTGCTTGGAGATTGAAAAATCAATGAAACAATCACATGATGAAGGGTGGTCATTAGGGGTTGGTGTGCATGATGCACATGATGACGAGGCTTAAATTTCTCCAAAATAAACAAAAGATGGTGAAAATTTGGAGGGTGGAAAAAGAGGAGAATAATTGGGAGTATGTGAGGTTGGCGGATCCTGTTGGAGATATTACACACTCACCTAGAATTATTTTCCTAAGTTTGATAGTCCATTATTGAGAATGCTTCCTTAGATTAGACTATTCTATCTAGAGAATATTCCCCTACAAAATAGGGTTCTCCTATTCAGTTTAGAGTCAGTTACACTCAATTAGATTAGTGGAAGTCACTCATGCATGACAACCTCAGTTTTATCACCAGACATTGCATGCATTTCTCTCACTTCCACACGTGGGACTCAATTAACTAATGATTGCATGGATCAGTTAACTAGGACTGGCTACCAGCTCACTCCAGTGTCTGTCAGTGAGTGTCTAGATCTCTCTAGATCACTACTATGGTGCATTAGTTACTCATGTAGCCTATATCTATTGTAAATTATTCACTCTTTGAGTGTGGAATACAGTTAATACAATTCTATTCTTTTCTCTCCAATTTTTCTCTTGTCTTCTCACTTTTGCAAGCTGTGTTCGTTCTTATGATAGCTAGATCTATTGTGCATGTACTCACCACATTCTACAGATCTTCCTCAACATAGGGAGGAAATGCCAAGTGGAAGATTGATACATAAAAGTAAACAAGTTGAGCATGCAAATTTTTCTTTTTCTTTAATGTTTGTTGTTCTAAATTCTTATCAAAGAGTTATGATGAAGCAAAAGGAAGGGATGAATAGAAAATATACATAAATATTGAATATGATGCACACACAAAGAACAACGCTATGGTGTTGTAAGAGTTTCCTCTAGGAAAAAAGACCATATTTTACAAGTGTTTTTATGAGACAAAGTATATAGGAGATGGTTTGTTGGCTAAGCTTAAGGCGAGGCTAGTCGCATAGGATTTGCACAATAATAGGGAGTGGAATATGATGAGACATTCACCCCTAAATTGAATTTGGTGACTATTAAGTTAGTTCTAGCCAAGACAACTTATTGTTCGAGATTTAGAGGAGGAGGCATATGTGTGTGTGTGTGTGTATTACTTTCATATGTATGTATGTATTAATTACAAGGATTTTAGGTAGTAGGAAAGGAGCAATTGGTTCGCAGTTTAGTGAATATTATTTCTGGGTTGAAGTAGGCCCCAAGGGCCTAGTATATTAAAAGTAACAAACCTCTTACAAAGTGTTGATTCATTTAGGAGTCCCTCTGATCTAAATCTGTATGTTAAAAGCACATGGGATGGTAGAGTGATATTGGTGGTTTATATGAATGATATAATCATAATTGGCGATAATCTTGATGTATTTTATAAGGTAAAATATGATTTTTGCTCAACTTTTGACATACTTGATTTAGGCTTCCTACACTATTGCTTAGGCATGATACACTTCTAACAAACTAGTGATTGCATGTTTAAATTGTAAATCAAGTATGTTAAAAGTTTGTTGGAGAAGTGTTGYGTGGTAGGTTGTAAGTGAATTTCTACACCTATGATGGTTGGGATAAAATTATCAAACACATTTGACTCAAATGTTTTTATGAGTTAGTATACATGTGGTTTGTGGGAAAGTTGATATATTGTACAACCGCAATCCAATATTTGAGTTTCATTGTTAGCTATATGTCCAAGTTTATGATGGCTCCTAAGGATGAACATTAGACAACAACCAAGAGACTTATGCAATATGTTGAGGGTACCTTGGAGTATGACAAGTTGCATGGTAGAGAGGAGGATTTTTAGTTGTCAAGGTGCACAAATTTAGGTTGGGAAAGTTCAATGGATGGTAGGAAGTCCATTATAGGTTATGCTTTCACTCTCAATATAAATGTTGTTTCTTTGTTGAGTAAAAAACAACATGCAATAACACTTTCATCTTCTAAAACAAAGTATAGGAGACAATGATTATATTGCATGAGGTGCTATGTTTGCGAACGTACTTGTTGATTTGCAAGTATAATAAGTTGATGTAGTTACACTTCATTGTGATAATCAAAGTGTGTTGAAGTTGGCTAGAAATTCAGTTTTCGTTAATGGATAATATATGTGGAGGTACACTACTATTGCATTCAATAACTTATGGATAATGGAAACACAACACTACAATATTGTGCAAGGATTAGATTCAAACACATTCACTAAGACTTGCAATCCAAATAATCTTGTATAGTTTCCCATGTGACCATCAAGAGAGGGTGATAGAGTTTATACTCTTTATCATCATGGTCCCATTATATATCATACTTAGTACTTTTGAGTTAGAAGTATGCAATAAAGTAGGGTGACTAAATTGTTTAATAATCACATCTTTTATGGTTACGTAGTGGTGGTTTTCCTACTTATGTCTTTCACACAAGATATATCATTATGTATTAATTATTACACATTGAATAATTGATAAGTATTACTCTCTTTGCAAGTGTTCTAACGTACATGTATGCGAAAATTTTATAAGATTCACTATCAAGAAACACACGATTCCATTCTAAGATCCAAATTACATGGAGCCTAAAGACTATCCAATACTTAGTTTGAAGGGGAGCACCTCGGAGTAGTAGAATCGAGGCATTTTTCTTTAACCAATAAGGAAATGATGAAGCATAATCTTAACTCTATTTTTTTAGTCATCACTTATTGTTAATAGCTGTCTATATTTAGATATAGACTAATTTTAACATCTTTAGAGGAATATCATATTAGGAAACAAAGCTTTATCTTCAAGATTTGGTGTATCTATAGCACACTTTTTATGAATTTGTTACAAACTTGTATTATAAATATGTTATTTTATGTTATTTTGAATAATACAAAGACAATCATAATTTTGAAGAACAAATTCTCTCTCATGCTTTTGCCATTTCCTTGTATTAATGGATCATGAATGTACTATATAATAATTGCATAATACGTGGTGTTTTTTTATGAATTTGTTACAAACTTGTATTATAAATATGTTATTTTATGTTATTTTGAATAAGAATAATACAAAGACAATCATAATTTTGAAGAACAAATTCTCTCTCATGCTTTTGCCATTTCCTTGTATTAATGGATCATGAATGTACTATATAATAATTGCATAATACGTGGTGTTTGATTAGGGATGTATTGCATATTAAAATATTATTAATGTTTGTGTTGTGTTGCAGTTCTCAAGATTTGAGCCAAAGTTTGGAAGACTCCAAAGAACTTAAAACCAAGAAGCTTGTTATGTGCCTATAACTCCATATATCTTGTAATTAATAGGATGCTATTGATGCTTATTTATGGTTATAATTTAATCATTTAATTAAGTGGAGGCATATCCTCATTTATTTAAATAATATCATAATTAATTTTAGTCACAAGGTTAAGGTTTTAGTCAAAATTAAGTTTAATGTATTATTTATGGTTAGAAGTTTATAGAGAAAACAACTTTCTCTATAAATATGTATTGGATGTGAAAGGAATGCATGTTTTCAGGTCTTTTCAAGAAGAAATGGATTGTTCGAAAGGGAAGAGACTGCTCAATAAGTCCATATCTATGTTGTAGAATAGTAAAGGAATACTCAATTTCACCAGGAACTTGAGCAAAGAGTAGCGTTTTCTCTTCAGAGTGAAAAATAGTTGTATATACATACACACACACACACACACACACACACACATATATATTTATTTATTTTTAATTACTTATATATTTTTAGTTACTTGAGCCGGATGAGAGGAAACTTTCATGTCCGATCCTAAAGGGGGAAATCTTAGAAAAACCTATTCAAATCTTTTTATTGCTAGGCCCATAGCTAACAAACCAACTTTATTGAGATCATAATACACGGTGTTTGACTAGAGATGTATTGCATATTAACATATTATTAATGTTTGTGTTGTGTTGCAATTCTCAAGATTTGAGCCAAAGTTTGGAAGACTCCAAAAAACTTAAAACCAAGAAGCTTGTTATGTGCCTATAACTCCATATATCTTGTAATTAATAGAATGCTATTGATGCTTATTTATGGTCATAACTTAATCATTTAATTAAGTGGAGACATATCCTCATTTATTTAAATAATATCATAATTACCCCATAAAGGTAACTTTAGCCACAAGGTTAAGGTTTTAGTCAAAACTAAGTTCAATGTATTATTTATGGTTAGAAGCTTCTAGAGAAAACAACTTTCTCTATAAATATGTATTGAATGTGAAAGGAATGCATGCTTTCAATTATTATTGTATCACTCTCATATGGAGGAGATATGGAGTTTATCCTTTCTTAAGGATACTTATATGGTGGATTCCTACCTTAAGAGTTTTTGGACTAAATAGAATTTTGGAGCCTCTTCAAGCTTGGTTGGGTATATGGTTTGTGTTCTCCACATGCTATTGCTTAAGATTTGTTTTCCTTGGAAGTAACTCATCGGGAAACTCTAGGGCACTTTCCTTCATTTCTAGGATGGTTCTCAATGTAAAGTGGGTGGCGTAGACTTAGTGTGCTTGACCTCGTGAGAATCGAGTTGGGACATGCACAACATGTCGAATTATTGACAACATCTTGACAACAATGGAACCAATTGATTGAGATAACCCTTGACGCTATTTCTTAAGAATATTTATTAGTTTGTTTGTTATATTTGTTGTATCTTAAAATTAAAAGTAGTGAAAGCCCAATAGGGTTTTCTACAAGTGGTATCATATCTTAGTTGATTTTGTTTGTTGCTATGTTTTCCATGGAAACAAAAGGGTAAAAAGAGAAAATATAAAAATCACGGCCACAACTTTCGATATGATTTTCCATAAACAAATTATATCTCTAGAATCTACTAAAAGAGCCATGTGATTTAAAAAAATCACTCAAATAAGAGGTTGGACGATGGATATATTGGGCTTTCAAGTTTTAGGTTTTACAAACTCTCATTTTGTTGGGACTAAATTGACAACCAATTTGTAGGTAGACTATCTTTCTCATGAATCCCGATGAGTTAGTTCGAGTTGTCGACTACTTTGAGCTTCATGCAATTGATCTTGGGGTCAATCATCCATATTGGATGCCTCTATTGTGTGCCTCCTTCAATGTCTCTAGTGCATTAGGCTTCATAATGAATTTCAACAAGTTTACATTGGCTACCATCTGTGAAATGTAGGGAAGTCTCCAGGAGTTTCCCCATGAGGTTTTCATTGGAAAAAAAATCTCTCTCACCACAAATCAAAATCTTTTGAAGTTTTGTGGGTTTAAAAATATATTAGAAAAAAATATACAATAAAAATTTCATCCCATTTGGTCGTGTTTTGAAGGATATATAAACATTACAAGTTTGAGATTTTGGAAGCCCTTATTTATGGAGACAACAATGACCATAGATTTGTTGGTATATATTTCTGATGAAATTTTTTTGGCTTTGGAGATACAACAAAGAGTACCCTATAGTTACAGTGAAAATTTAATCTAATTTAGTTGTTTTGTATGAGATATGCTCATTATAAGTTTTAGGTACTGGAAAGCTTCATTTTTTGGAGCAAAATTAGCAATATATTTGCAAGAGCTTTATCTCTCTCATTAATTGTCATAATTTGATGAAATTTGGATGATTTGTGCACATGAATGTCCATTATATATAGTTAAAATTTTAGGAATGTTTGATATCTATTGATGGAGATATAGCCTCTTAAATTTTGTTTTATAACTCTAGCTCTCATATTTGAGTGAATTTGGAATCTATCCCATTTTTAATAGAAAATAGAGGGTGAATCCATGAAGATGGGTAACACTTTTTAGTGAAATGTGGTGATGAAAATTTAACATTTTAGTAAAAAAAAATAATTGAAGCCCTCAAAACTCATACAAGTCTTGTGAATTTTGATGTGTAATAAAAATACAATTTGTAGATAATTGTTTTATCTTTCTAATGATTTTTTTTTTCAAAAAATATTAATGTCATTTAATGCGTCAAATTTTGATTTAATTAAATATTTGTCCTTGCAAATTTCTAAAAAAGTTAACAAGTGACTTTTGTTTCCATCAATTAATTCAATGTTCAGTGTTCAATATATAATTTTCAAAATAAAATATAATGCAAGCATGATCTACATAGCACGTAGTAGATCCCACTTTTGTTTTTTCAAAAATTATATTTTTTTATTATTTTTCTAATTCTACCAATTAATATTTGAACCATATTTTATACACCTTTGTGTTCCTGTAATCCTTTCTCCCACTGTTAAATATATATATATATATATATATATATATATATATATATATATATATATATATATATATATATATATATATATATATATTTTGAAGAGGAGATATCTATAGGGTTTCCACATATTTTCTATAATTTTTTGGTTGTGTAGTTTTTATGCCACTAATTTTTCTCCAAGTGCTTTTGGAGCCATGGGAAAAATTTGAAGTATAAGTTTTGAAAGAAAATAAATAAAATAAAAAATGAAATTGAAATTGTGAAAATGATATGCCATTGGATATAGGATTCACTTACAAATCCATTGGCATCAAGTCTGACACCTAATATGAAAGAGATGAAAAGGTTTCACCCCCTATAAGTTGTAGCTGTAGAAAACCCTATAGTAAGGGGGTTGCGTTTTTGTATTTTAAACCCTTGATCAACCAATTTAGTTCAATGGAGGGTTTTTATAAAATTCAATTAAGGGTTTAATGAGGATTTTCAAAATACCTCGATCAAGGTCTTTGTATGTTAATAAAAGTAGCTTGATGAGCTAAAGGCCTTCATGGCTAAACGTAAAAAGGATAAAAAGTAAAGGACCTTAATCGTGCTCTATAACTCAATCGAGGGTTTACTTAACCCAATCTAATGCCTCGATTGAGGGTTTTCTGAGTCTGTCAAGAACCCTTGATCAAGGGATTATTTAAGCACTCAATCAAGATTTTAATAGCTTGATGGAACACTTAAAATTTACCTTGATCAAGGGTATGAAAAATAGTTTTTTCATGCTTTCCCTTTCCAAAAAGTGTTACCCAGCTTCATACATTCACCCTAGAGCCCTAAAGAGTGGTGGATTAACTTTAAAAAGAAAAAAATGATTATTAATTTTATGGAATATTTTTCTAAATTTTAATGGTGACTCCTTTGTTTTGTGACACAATATTGATAGAGGAAATAAACTCATTATGGAAGAATTTGAATCAATTTTCTTAGCTGGGAAGGAAAATAAATTGAGTAAGAATGTAATTTCAAATAAAGATAAACCTTTCATGTTTCAAGTGTAAGGAAAACTTCAAAGGGAAGAAATGATTGTTTCCATAGATTAAAGTTGCATTTATGACTACACAAATGTTGATTTGGTGAAAAAGTACTAATATCTTGAAGAAACATCATATAATTGAATGTTAATGGTGAGAAGCTCCTAGTATATGCAAACTTGAAATTGGTCTTGGATAAGTACATTTTGTATTAAGATTTCCATGCTTGTTATATAGGAGTTGATGTTATTCTTATATCAAATTGATTTGGTGAAAAAGTACTAATATCTTGAAGAAACATCATATAATTGAATGTTAATGGTGAGAAGCTCCTAGTATATGCAAACTTGAAATTGGTCTTGGATAAGTACATTTTGTATTAAGATTTCCATGCTTGTTATATAGGAGTTGATGTTATTCTTATATCAAATTGGTTATTATTTTTGGATTTCTATAAAAGAGTTTATGAAATTGTGGCATAAGAAGAAAAAGTTATCGTTGCAAAGCATTGTTTAGTGAAAATCTTATCTAATGATAAAAAACACATGAAGGCAAATGAAGTTGATAACAATTTTTCATAGGAGTTTTCAAGTATGCCAAAAGAAAAAGAATCAAGGAAAGAGGATTTATAAGTAGAAATGATTGCCCATGCTTTTTTACATAAAGCTACTGCTCTTTATAATGAACCTTTCAGTGAATAACGTGTGTTGATTAAATAGGTTGAAGAAAAAGTTTACGATTTAGAAGACAAAAGGGTAAGGTAAAATCAATGGAGCCATATAGACCTCCACACTACAATGAAATGAAAATTTTAAGAGAATTGTGCATTTTGGATATCAAAACCCAAATTTTTTAGAAAGGCAAAGGGCATAATTATGAATATACTAGGAATCAAAAGAGGAAAAATTATGGCACAAGATGCCATCACACATCATCACTAATTAAGATCACATATGGATGGATGAATAATCAAGTTGTGCGCTAGTTATTTGCAAATCTAAGACACTCATGCTACTTGGTCATCGAGGACGAAACGTTTCAAAGGGGGTGGACGTGTTTTGTACTTATAGACTCATATATTTTGTTATTAAGAATATGTAATTGATTCTTACATATGGTCATAACTTTAAGTAGGTGGATATATATCCTCATTTATTTAAATAATAACGTAATTACTCCATAAAGGTAACATGGGTCACAAGTTATGGTTTTAGTAGAAACTAGGTTCATTGTATCTAGTCATGGTTATAAGCTTCTAGAAAAAACAACCTCCTCTATAAATATGCATTCCATGTACAAAAAAATGGATGACATCTTTATTTATATCATTGTATCACTTTCACATTGAAGAGATATGGAGTTTGTCCTTCCATAAGGATAATATCCCTGGTTTTTCAATTGAATAAAAGTTTGGAGCATCTTTAAGCTTGTTTGAGTATATGATTTATGTTATTCACATTTATATTGTTCAATATTATTTATTAGTGAATTTATTGTAATTCTTGTATTTTGAATATACAAGTAGTGAAACCCTAACAAGTTTTTTTATAAATCTCAATTTCTTTTGTATCGAACTGATCTTCCTTTGATAAAAACTTTATCACATTAAGTATGATCTTAGCATGGATCTTCCCTCCATCATTGCATCCTAGTTAGTATCTCAAGGTAAAAATGAAAGGAAACAAGGCTTTTGAGCTTATATTGATTGAAGAAAGATGTTGCATAATACTTTGGGAACATGGGCACCTCACTCTTAGGTTCACAAGGAAGATACCATCAAGGATTGTATACTCCTAAATGCTTGAAAAACACCACTATATAGTGCAAAATGTAGTTGAAATAATATCAAGGCTCAACAAAATCTATTACCTTCTATATATTAAAACTTGTAGTGATATGTATTCCCCAAACGAAACTTGAGATGGGGAAAATGTAACCTTACAAGGCATTCCCAAAAAATCGGAAAAATTAACTTTAACCAACCTTCCTATTGGAAATATTGACCTTTTCATGAGCATATATGGCCTAGATTATCGAGGGAAAATGAGTGGTTGAGGTCGTCTAGATCACATCCCAAAATCTAAAAAATTGATCCTAGGTGAAAGGTTTTTCTTCCCTCAACCCCAACCTTTGTCTTAAAAAAAAGGTAATGATGCAAAATGTGATTCTATGTGTAAAATTAAAAATCAATCTTCACTAGAAGCTTATATGTAAAAAATTTAATCAATAAATTGGGAGAGACAAAACCACCTTTCCACTCCAAATTCACATTTTCTTGAGTTAGAACCATTAGTATATGGGAAACCCTAGAGAATGTTAGACTTGTGGGTGTCAATGAGCTCTTGAGAACATCCCTCGTTATAACACTTTTGGGAAAAAAAATAGAGCTAGATTGCCAAGGAGTAAACCTACTCACTTTCATGCATGTTACCACTCAAATTGTACTTAATGATAAAATCCTTAATCCACATGGTAAAACTCAACACATCTATTTGTACCATCAAGATGCACTAAGGTACTTTAGTGCTCATTTCCATTAAAGGTGAGTTGATTCACGTTGGTTAACAACATACCTTAATGGTCGATAATCTTGGTTAATAACATACCTTAATGAACGATAATCCAACAATTTATTTTCATGCTTGACACCAACACATTTATTCGCATGATAAGAAATGTACCTCAGGTTTGGGTAGCAGTTGAAGACTGTCTGATTTTATGCTATCAACAACAATTTGCAACAATTCATTTTCTTTGTTTTAAACAAGTTTCCAATTCAACATGTTCAGTTCAGATTTGGTTTTCATATCCTCAACTTTCATTTTTTCAGTTTTCTTCTATTATCAACAACTCTCAATCTTGATATATTTCATCCTTTTATCAATTACAGACAGTTCGATAACCATTGATAATTCCTATAACCATTGTTTTCTATAGTTACAATACCCCTGTATCAGTTACAAGATGACGTGTAGCCTATCAGATTGAAGTCAGTCCAACATTTATAGGCTAGCAAATCCACAAGTAAGGGTTTGGAGTTTCCCAAGCAACCTTGGGTCATTCTCTTCATCATTCGACAGGTCTACACCAACAACACCATCTATTTGTGTTTCTTTGTGAAAACAATCAATCTCAAACACCAACAATGTCATCTTTTTTGTCATGTCTTCTACATCAACATTTGGAAATTCAGGGTTCAAAAACAAAGAATTCGATGATCTCATGAGCTCAACATAATGAAAAAATAGTCTCATTTTTCCTTTCTCTCCTCCATTCCAATATGCATCATGAGCTAAACTTGATGTAATAAGGAAAATTTTGATCTTTTTCTAGTTTATTAAAAACATGGGAAATTTAATTTATATTTACCTATGAGCTCATTCATATAACATATATTTTTATCATATTCCATGTACCCTATAATTCCACTTAATAAACCTATACTCTACTCAAATACTACTTACCCATCCTATAACCTAGCCATATCCCATACCTATATACACTACCCTTATCCATTTCCCTCATTACACATGATCTCTTAACCATTATATTTCATGATTAGTCCACCACCCATGATTGTCGCTTCATACATGCATGATCATTACAATGTATAACTGATCTCTATACTCATTTCCCATTTCGTTGACCCCACTTATTTTGAATCACTACCTGGATTTGAAATAAGCTCGAATTCTCCCATACTTTGTCTCCAAACTCCTGAAATCCTTGTTCCCCACTAGCAATGTGAATCATTTGAAACAAAGTACCCTTGCATACCCTCTTATGCTATAAATTGTGGATATATGGGGAATATCGACGTGGTAATACAAGAGCCATGGTCATTGAGAGAGCTCAAGGAATACGCCAAATACAGTGCTATCAAGCCTCTCCTCAAAACCGCAGGTTGGCTTCCATTTCTCAGAAAATTTCAAGGGTATGATATCTTTGTAAATAAGTCATTTGCAGAAGAGTTTGGTGACAATGTGGCTTACATGGGTGACTTGGTGCTTGTTGTATTAGAAGAAACCTTGGCTTGAGCCACAAGGCTCCCTCGATAAGGGGAATGCTGGTTCAAAAATAAACAAGTGGAGCAAGGGATTTGGGATCGATTATTGTGCTTGACGAGACAAAATTTTAATTGGAAAAAGAGGTTTCCTTGAGTATGGATCGCAAAGGAATCGAGAAAGATCATGTTGTGCTTCAAAAGGTTATCATCTACGGGGGATGATATTCCCTCATGTTTCTTTACCATATCTTCCTTCTATTGCATTTTGACGCTAGTAGTGAGTTGAATTTTCCATTTTATCTCTGTCAAATCTTGGGTAGGATGGATAATCATGTGCAATAAAACCCTAAGAATGTAAATCTAATCTTCTATCACCACGATATGATTAAAATCTTAATTTTTAAATAATTAAACAAAAGGGGAGATAATTGGGATGCATTACTATCCCAGAATGGGTTTGTTTCCAGAAAGGATCAATATGAATGAATACCCCATGGGCCCATTATTGTCGTTGATCACAATGATAAAAATAACAGTGAAGGACTCATCTCCCATGGAGCTGAGGACTTCACTATTCATGACAAAACCCTTGAAAAGGCTCCTTCAAAACCAAAGCATCATGCCCCTGTTACACCATCTATCCCTGCTCCCATAGCACCCGTCATTCTTGTCAGGGTTACGAGGAGTATGGCCAAACGAAAATTAAAATTCAAAATCCCAATGCTTAACACTCCTTGGTCACCGAAAAATATGATTCTCGTAGACCCTGAACATGCACCTACTGAACAAAGTAATATTCAACAACCTAAACTCTTGAATCCATTGTCTAAAAAACCTTGAAAGTAACCATCTCAGCCTAAGAAATCTGCATGTCCATCCCCTCACTCTGTTGGGCCATTTACACATGTAGCTCATGACATGAAAAACACCACAAACTATTATGATATTATGAAGGAGGTTTTGTCCCCATACACTAGGTCAATCTCCTCCAAGTTGGAAAGGAAGGATTGATGGATTGATATATTTAAGGCCGAGGTTGCATAATTCAAAATTATAGATAAATATGTCAAAAATGAGAATGCAACCTTGAAGGACAGATGTGCTCAATTGCAGAGGGGAGCTGGTAGGTTGAAAACACAAAATGTGAAATTGCATAAGATTAGTGACAAGTGTTGGACAATATTTTCATTGATGTCAAAAGGGGATGAACCTGATTGATCGAAGATAAGATCAGAAGAGATTGCAACAAAAAACATGTAGAGCAGTGGAACTCCACAGTCAGGACAATATACCATCGGGATGTTGGGAACTTGTGAAAAAATCGTAGAACATAGAGTAGTGTAACTCCACAGTTGGGTCAATCGACCATCGGGATGTCAGGAACTTGTGAAAAGTTCTGAAGTTTAAAAATTACCCCTGACTTTGACTTAGACTTACAGTGCCTCTGACTCCAGCCCCGATAAACTTCAACTTTCATTGCCTTCAACTTCGACTTGGATAAAATTTGACTTACATTGCATCTGACTCCAGCCCCAATAAAATTTGACTTGCATTGCCTTCGACTTCGACTTGGATAAACTTTGACTTACAGTTCCTTCGACTCCAACCCCGGTAAACTTCAACTTGCATTTCCTTCGACTTCGACTTGGATAAACTTCAACTTATGGTACCTCTAACTCCAGACCCGATAAAATTCAACTTGCATTTCCTTTGACCTCGACTTGGATGAACTTCAACTTGCATTTTGACCGACTCATTTTTCCATTTCAACTTCCAGGTAGTCGACTCTACATTACTTTTCTACTCGACTTTCTATCTTGAGTGATCAAAAATTTCCTGACGTATAAACAACAAGAGTACATTTTTTTGTGCCATATTTGTCTAAACCATAAGTCACAACACTATGGCCATATGGAAATTGTCCATTTTAGGTACATGAAAAGTTCACTAGGAAACTGAGTTCAAAATATAAACTGAGATTACAGTAAACATGAGATTAAAATAAGAAGAGTCGAATCATGTCTAATCAATTGATAAAGGATAAAAGACATGATCAAGATAACTATGAAGTCAAGGAAAATGAGGTTAAAGATGTAATTAAAGAGCATTTTCGTAAAGAGATAAACAAAGGAGAAAATGTGTTCCTAAGTAAAAATCACAACATTATTGTTATTTTGTTAATAAAATGAAAAGGTGCAATGGTTCATTATTAAAAGACACAATGGTTCAATTTCATACATATCAGAATAGTATATAACCAGAAATGTATGGTGAAAGAAAAGTGTCTTTGTGGTCTACATCAAAATATCAGAAGCAAGTGCAAAGTCCAAGGAATAAAGACAAATATACTTATGAAGTGAGGGTGGTAAGGAGGATCAAGGAAGGATTAGTATATTTTGCTAAGTTTAAAAACAAGGAGTTGGTGCTTCCTAGGATTGGTGCCCTAAAACAAGAGAGTTGGTGCTTCCTAGGGTTGGAGCTCTAAAACCATGGATTTGGTGCTTCCTAGGGTTGGAGCCCTAAAACCAAGGAGTTGATGTTTCCTAGGGTTGGTGCCCTAAAGCAAGGGAGTTGGTGCCCTAAAATAAGGGGATTGGTGTCTCCTAGAGTTGGTGCTCTAAATCAATCATTTATATAAAACTTGTAATTTGTATTTTAAGTTTATATTTATTGATATTATTTACTGAAGTTCCTTGTTGATCAATAAATTTAATAAACGATTATTTAAAAATTGTTAAAATTTATCAATACTAATTCACCCCCCCCTCTCAGTATTGAACTACATTCCAACAATTGGTATGAGAGTCGGTGCCTTCAACACAGTCTAATAATTGGAAGGTAGATTTTTCATAATCCAATGGATCAACAAGAGGGAAAGTATTCCAACAGAGCACCTCTATTTATAGGTAATGATATGCATTTTGGAGTGTGAGGATGAAAATCTATCTAATTTCCCTGGGTTTTGATGTCTGGAAAACTGTAGTAGATGTGTACACTGCACCTGCTACTCCTCCCAAAGACACAACTAGAAATAAGCTTTGCAATGACAATGCAAAAGCAACCAATGCCATCCTAGGAGGATTAGTTAATTATTTTTGAAAGTAATGCATTGTAAGTCAACAAAATAAATCTGGGACAAACTAAAGGTCATATATGAAGGAGATATCAAGGTAAAACGAGACAAATTACAAACCTACATAACACAATTTGAAAACTTGAAAATGAAAGAAGAAGAGAACATAGAAGAATATCTTTAGAGAGTAGATGAAGTGGTAAAATCAATCATAACATTATGAGAATAACTAAAAGATCAACCCATTGTACAAAAGATCTCGAGATCACTACCCATGAGGTATGATGCCAAGATTTATACTCTTGAAGACATACTAGACCTTGATAAGATCACAATGGATGAACTACATGGGATCCTCACAATATATGAGATGAAAACATGGAAAGAGAGACTAGAAAAAGGAGAAACATATTTCAAAGCATCAAAAGCAAAGAAGAATCAAGGGAAGATGTCTAATGAAGATTAGTCAGACATATCATATGTATAAGAGGACAACTTTATAAAGAAACTCCAGAAAGGATTTGGAAAATATAAAGGAAAGTTACCCTTCAAATATTTCAACTGTGGAAGAATCAGACACTTTTCTAACAAATTTCCCTATCCCAAGCAGGAGGATAGTGATGATGAAGAATCCCACAACCAGAAATCCCATAAAAAAGGATAAATACCAATACAAAAAGAAATTTTATAAGAAAAAGAAAAACCTCTACTCCAAAGAAGACATTAGTTCTTCATACATGAGTGAAGATGATGTAGAGATTCTATTTATGGGAATGAAAAATAATGATGTTGATAATAATGAAGAAAATTATTAAGATGAAGGAGAAGTAAACCTTGAAGAAGAAGAACTGCCAGAATATGAAGAAGCACAAAATTCAAGAGAAAGATAAGTGTCAAAGACCATCAAAGAAACAAGGCAAGTCATCGATAATTTCAAGACTCAACTCCAGGAAGCCAAAATAATTGAAGAATTCATTTTAAAACAACTCAATGATAGGGAACAAGACTGTGAAAATATAGAGGATGAAATTGATATTCTAAAAGGAGAACTTGAGAAGTAAAAGAAGCAATCAATATTTATAGACAACTAAAAATTCTTGATAATATTCTTAAAATTCAAAAATCACCAAATGACAAGATAGGATTGGGATATCATCAAAATTCAACCTCTACAATATAGAAGATTGACAAAAAGATGATCATTTATGCAGATGCTCTTAAAAAATCCTTGAGAAAGGAAGATGAAAAGGTGAACACAATACCATTGAAGAATATTCCTAATAAGCAGAAATCAACACTTCCCACATAAGAAAAGGAAGACAAATGGAATACAGTGACCAAAGGGTTTCCCCTAATAGATATCAACATATATTCATTGGACATTGCTACTCTTGCAATAATTTTGGACATAAGGAATTACATTGTAAGGCTTATGGAAGATACAATCTTAGAAATGTCCAAAGGTGTAAGAACAATAAGAACAATACAGAGAAAATAAACTATAACTCTTTCTCTCCTTTACAAAAGTACAATGTTGAATGCCACAAGTGCAACAACTATGGTCATAAAGCCAGTGAATGTAGACTATCAAAATATTCCATGAAGACAAGTATCTCCAACATTCAAGAAAATTATAAGAAGACATGGAGAAGAAAATATGAAGTACAAAGAAAGAAAGACAATGAAGATATTACACCTGAAATTAATGAAGTTGATAATAGGAGAATGATGGGTGAAGTATCTAATAAGGAATGTGAAAATCAGAGTTTTGCTTATGAAGTGGATCGAGCCCAAGAAAGAAGAGTTCCTAAAGAAGAATATGACACATTTATATATCTTGATGATGTCCTTCAAATCAATAATTATGTAGCCAATGGAAGAAATATGCAAAAATAAATTTCTAAAGAAGAAAATTAAGAAGCCTATATTGCACAAAACAGTGGTGATGATGATGAACTCTCAAAAGAATATCAACTAGTAGAATTGAGAAATAAATATCTTGGAAGGTTTTCAATTTTATTTAATGATTTACTAAACTCCCCCTCAACTGAAAATACAAACAAGAGGAAGGAATGGATTAAAGGACTGATTTCAATCTTAGTATCATCAACTGAATATGAAGCAAAACTTGATGACAAATTTGACCATTCCCTTAAAATTTGTTTGGAATTACAAACTGATGTCAATGGAATATTCTTAAGAACTTGTTTTTATATGAATAATCAAGGAAGGCCTATGAGGACTATTCAAAATCAACAATGAAGATGTTGGTATGACAACTCCTAGAAATTTGTCCATAAAGACGAATGAACAACCTGAACTGTGATGAAATATTTAGCAATTGGATCAAACTTAAAAATACTATCAACCTTGTCAAGTAACATAAAGAAACCAAAATTCTCTTTGATGATGGCATACCCAAAAGAATAAGAAAATTATGAAGATGACTCTTACTTCCAACAAAATGTTATTGAGAAAAAGATCACGGTTTTAGGAACTACATGATTAATATTAGATTTACTTCTATTTGAGAATAAATATGAGCATGAGAAACATCTAAATGTGAAGAAGATGGCTATGATAGTATGGGCACTGAACCATATCATTGTTTAAGACAAAAAAAATAAAGAGGCCCTTCAGTTTTAAATGAATGAATAGTTGACTATTATCATGGAAAATTAGGAGTAGTTTGGAAACAAATGAAGCATGGATAGAAAAAGGTTATGGATTAAGACTTCTGGAAGACTAAAACATGTCTCGAATATTTGAGGCAACAATACAGTAGCAAATGAAAATTCAATCTTGTTTCTAAGGGACAAAAGTTAAAATTCATTTCTGCAAAGTCAAAGGACTGTGGGGGAGTCACACATGTTTAAGTGAAGATGAATGTTTTGCGGAACAAGTTATTAGATTAGTTTATGAGAAGGAGAGACATGTCCTTATATTTTTTAAATTGCACAAGCTTCATTAGAAAGGGAGCACATGGATAGTGTTGTCATTGATGTAAAAGGGGGATGAACCTAATTGATCGAGGAGAATCTCATAAGATATTGCAGCACAAAACACGTAGAGTAGTGGAACTCCACAGTCAGGATAATTGACCATCAGGATGTTGGGAACTTATGAAAAAAACGTAGAACGTAGAGCAATGGAACTCCATAGTCGGGTCAATTGACCATTGGGATGTTAGGAGATTTTGAAAAGTTCTTAAGTGTAAACATTACCTCTGACTCCGACTTAGACTTACAGTGCCTCAGACTCCAGCCTTGATAAACTTCGACTTGCATTTCCTTAAACTTCGACTTGGATAAACTTCGACTTCGACATGGATAAAATTCAACTTACAGTTCCTCTAAATCCAACTTCGATAAACTTCGATTTGCATTGCC
This sequence comes from Picea engelmannii, assembly GCA_009831015.1. Classification (NCBI taxonomy): domain Eukaryota; kingdom Viridiplantae; phylum Streptophyta; class Pinopsida; order Pinales; family Pinaceae; genus Picea; species Picea engelmannii. Next base: position 312,749 of record ML781141.1, on the reverse strand, counting down.
TTCGACTTCAACTTGGATAAAATTCGACTTACAATACCTCTGACTCAATCCACGATAAAATTTGACTTGCATTTCCTTCGACTTTAACTTGGATAAAATTCGACTTATAGTACCTTCAACTCCAGCCTCGATAAACTTCGACTTGCATTTTCTTTGACCTTGACTTGGATGAACTTCGACTTGCATTTTGACCGACTCATTTTTCCATTTCAACTTCCAGGTAATCGATTCTACATTACTTTCCGACTTGAATTTTTGGCTTGAGTGGTTGAGAATTTCCCAATGTATAAACAACAAAAGTATATGTTTTTGTGCCATATTTGTCTAAACCATAAGTCACAAAAGTCTGGTCATATGGAAATCGTCCATTTCAGGTACAGGAAAAGTGCACCAGGAAAGTGAGTTCAAAATATAAACTGAGATTACAGTAAACATGAGATTAAAATAAGAAGAGTCGAATCATGTCTAATCAACTGATAAAGGATAAAATACATGATCAAGATAACTATGAAGTCAAGGCAAATAAATTGAAATATGTAATTAAAGATCCTTTTCATAAAGAGATAAACAAAGGAGAAAATGTGTTCCTAATTAAAAATCACAACATTATTGTTATTTTGTTAATAAAATGAAAAGGTGCAATGGTTCATTATTAAAAGAAACAATGGTTCAATTTCATACCTATTGGAATACTATATAACTAGAAAGGTATGGTGAAAGAAAAATGTCTCTGTGGTCTACATTAGAATATCAGAAGCAAGTGCAGAGTCCAAGGAAGAAAGGAAAATACACTTATGAAGTGAGGGTGGTAGGGAGGAGCAAGGAAGGATTGGTATCTTTTGCTAAGTTTAAAAATAGGGAGTTGGTGCTTCCTAGGGTTGGTTACCTAAACCAAGGGAGTTGTTTCTTCCTAGGGTTGGATCCCTAAAATCAGTGAGTTGGTGCTTCCTAGTGTTGGTTCCCTAAAATAAGGGAGTTGGTGCTTCCTAGAGTTGGAGCCCTAAAACTAGGGATTTGGTGCTTCTTAGGGTTGGTGCCCTAAAATCTAGGGAGTTGGTGCTTCCTAGGGTTGGTGCCCTAAAGTAAGGGAGTTGGTGATTCCTATGGTTGGTGCCCTAAAATAAGGGGATTGGTGTCTCCTAGAGTTGGTTCTCTAAATCAATCTCTTATATAAAACTTGTAATTTGTATTTTAAGTTTATATTTATTGAAGTTCCTTGCTGATCAATACAATTAATAAATGATTATTTAAAAATTGTTAAAAGTTATCAATATTGATTCACCCCCTCTCTCAGTATTGAACTAAATTCCAACAACAAGAAACACATGTATATTGATACCCTTCAATTTTACACTAGGGCCTTATGAAGAAAACTCAAGGCAACAAAGGGAAGAAAGGAACCCAATGCCAATATCTCTATTGGCACTACCTCTTGACTAGTGAAAAATTGATAAAGTTTTGTCAAATTTTGAGGATTTTACTATCAGAACACTAGCTACACCTATGGTTACATGTTTTATTTTCACGGGGACACACAAAACCACAGGCGTGGGAAAGATGTTGGGTCTCCAAATCAATGCTATTTTCACTGCCAATGAACCCCTTTTTGACCCATCAAAGCCACTCTTTTAATCATAGTCATCACTCTTTTTTCTATAAAGGTCATTCAGAGGCTCATAAGATAATTTGATTGGTGTTTTAGTGTTTTTCCATCATTTTTAATGAATTAGAATGATTAAAATTTTGTTTTATTACTAATGATGGTTAATTAAGCTCAGGTATTATAACCCACATAGAGGTTCGAAAACATGCATCGTTGTTCGTCATAATTCCAAGGCTCTAGAAGGGAAACCGAGATATGATTTTTCTTTGTAGCAACTTCAACATGCTTCTAAGCTCCTCACATTGGTTCTATAACGAGAAGGGAAAGTGCCACCTGTAGTCAAAGATCACGGTCAACCCTCTTCTCCAAATCAATGTGCTAACAAAAAATTAGATCGAGGAAAAAATTGGGAGATATTCTCATGCAATTCATGTCATGAAAATATCTTATGAATGAAATCAAAGTTATATTTGCACCCCTAGGTTTAATTATATCAGCTATTGCAATTTTCCAAATGTATTCGATATGTCCAATGTGTGAGAATAGGGATTTGATTAGAATCGACTTGCATATGTTTGGAAACAATTTTTTATTTAAACTTGTGTTTTGAGCAATGTAATGTAAGCATATGTAGTACGAGATAGAAAATTATCAATTGGACTTTGATACAAACATTTCTTGTATCAATTTGTATCATCAACATTGCTTAATAAAGATGTTGGTATTTTGAAGTGCAGTTCGTGGTTCCATCTGATCTAGTTTTTGTAGTTGTTTTAGCAATGAGACGCCAATTGAAAGGGACAACCAATCTCGCTATTGTTTCCCTGTACAATTAGCGTAGGATTGTAAGTGTATTTCATGAATTTGCTCGGTTTCATTTAACTTTGTTTTCGTTTATTTTGTGTAATTAATTTCATGGTTGTTTATGCTCTAATCATGTTCATTGTGAAAACTTGTCAATATAATTAATTTGAATTGGAATTGTTCTAGAAACACAAACCTACAACCATTTCTCTTTCATCATTTCAATACATCAGAAGCGTAACTCTATTTTCATACAATTTCGTTTTGCAGACAACATCTCTATTTTCGAGTTTGATAGAGTAATAACCCAAGAATAAATTGAACAATTGAATTGTAGTTTTGCTTTCTACTTGCATTGACTTTCCACTCATAATTGAAAATAACTTTGTTAAAGTACAAGGTTGTATTATTTGAAGATTCCATATTTAGTGTTACAAGTGCTTGAGTTTCTTAATATAAGTTTTTTGTGCAAATGTGTGTATGGATCAATCCTTATTTTTTCCATTCCTTTTCTTTATACTCTTAGTTTAGTTATTGAATCGTTTTGATTATAGGTAGCATAGATCTCATTGGAGTTTAAACAATAAAATTGAGTTTATTCTGTTATAATGAACGTTGGGTAAATCTCAGTGCAATATTTATAACCTGAGCCCGTAAAACTCTTTATTGTTAACTCAGTGAGTCCTTTTGCAATCGCCAATGTGCGAGTATATTAATCTTTCATAAATATTTTATATGCTCGGTTTGTTTTTGCAATTACAATAACAATGTCACTTGAAGGTAGGAATAAGATTTTCTCTAAGAATTGCATACATGAACACTCAGGAAGTGCTTGATTGAAATATTGTATCCTGTGCCAATGAAGCACTTTCTTGTTTTGTTGCCCAATGAATGTGTTTCTTGTGAATTTCTAGAAATATAGTCTCATTTTATTGAAATCGAGAATGTTATTTTCCATAGATTATATGCTCATTCTTTTCCTAGTCCCTGCACATACAATGTTGGCATCTCTAATCTTACGCCCTCAGATTGATGATTTGATGATCAATAATTATGTTAATTAATTAGCTTGACAGTCTTGAGTGGCCCAAGGATGGACAAACATGGACAGTGGTTACAGATAGTGCTAGTAGTGAGGTTAGGTATACATTTCATTTATCGTTGTTGATTTAAATAAATGAATATCTCTCTTCTTTCCCTCCCCTAAATTCTGATTTATTTGTGTCAATTCAACCTCTTTTCAGTATTTAGTTGTGGTTCTAATTCACTTGACAAGAGTTAGTTAGAATAGTTATTTCACATTTCTTTTTTGTTTCTGCCAACAGTTTGAGGAAAGTGTTTTCTTCATTGTGTGTTGGTCTGCAAAGTTGGATAGGTTCAAGGCCGATTAGAGAAAGGACAACCTGTGAGGCTCATCTCCAATTGACTATCAAAACCAGGTGAGTTCCTCATAACTAACTAGTAATTATTTTGAAGTTGTTGTAGGCTACTCTAGGGAAATATTTGTATTATTCTTTGAATTTTCACTCTGTTAATGGTCAACCCTAGGCATAGGATAGTTTTCATCCATGATAATAAGACCTAGAGTTTTCATGTATCTTATTAAGTATGATGGTAATTTTTTTATTAAAGACCCTTATCCTCTCCTTAGCATCAATTTTCATTTTGGACAATTCTAATATCAATGCAATTGGGGTTTTCTCATCTCCAAATTTAGTTAAGAAATATGTTTCAACTTGTTCCCAATAGGTAATAGACCTTGTAACTAGGATGAAGTACCATGTATAGGGTTTATTTTCAAATATATATGGGAAAATGAGACATAAAAAATCCTCATGTTGGACGTTCATTAACCTGACTACTAACATAATTTTCTTAATGTGATCTTCTAGTGGTCCATATTTATCAAGAGAAAATTTGGGTAGCAATCTATTAGGACACATGGGGAGATCATGAAGCTTTTCTGGAAAAGGAAACACATCTTGAGAAAACCAAGCCATATTAGTATGGTCAATGTTAGCTTGGCAGTCGGTTTAAGAAAACTTGTAGTTCTTAGATCAAATAAAGGGAGGATTTTTTTTTTTTTGGTTTGGTAATTCTTCCAAACACAAGGAAACCAAATTGTTTAGGGTTGAGACTATAACTTCATTCTCATTTTGAACAATTTTTTTGTGATTTTTCGTGCTCCTGGGTAGTTGTTGTAACAGATGAAGTTTTCATCCAATTTCACAAGAATGTGCTCTAATGATGAACCTTAGATCTTGGAATTTATACAATGGAACAACAAAAGGGGATTTATATCCAACTTCCAAATGAGTCTATAATTGAGGTAGGTCTATACCTTCAATTTCAAACTCAATATTTTGGAAATACGGTTCATGGATAGGTCTCTTTTCACTCTCTAATTGAGATTGGTTGGTTCAAATAACTTGGGTTGATTTTTCTTCTTGTAAAAGAAAACATGTGGTTGAAAACTGATACAACCATACAAGGGTAGTTCAACCCTCCTTCCAGTGCCAAAATGTTGATGTGGAAAATTTTCCTGCACCAAACTAAGGGATTTTTTTTAGAGCTAAGGCCTAATTATCATTTTCTCTATTTGGTATAGAAACCTCTTTTGGTATGTTGGCTTGGCTACCAAATGGATGGATGATATTTAGACTCAGGTGATTAAGTCCTAAAATGTAGTGCTAGAACTAATAATAGAATGCAATCCTAATATAAACACATAGCTAGGATTTGAGAACATAAAATGAATACGAAAAAAAACTTCACTGTATAAACAATGGTTAAAATAGTTAAAAAACTAACCAATAATTAAATCAAGTTAGCCTTATCTTAATGACAAGAAACCATTTCATATTCACATCTCGCAAATAATTCAAACATAACATGAATAAGTCATCAATATTGTATGAAAACTGTCTAAAAATAAATAAATAATCTCATAGTCATTCTAGTATAGAAAAAAGGAAGTAGTCCCACACCACACATACACCAAAATGAATCTCCAAATAATGGTCAATTGTATTCTCAATTAATATTGAAAGCAATTTACAATCTCAAGCAAAAAGCCTATTCCCTATTGCATTTCTCTTATTTATGCAAAGAAGGGAGAGGGAGGTTAATTAATTTGATTCTTATGCTTAGCTATTTGGTACTCTTTATTCACTCTTTAGTTTCTTTATCCAGTCACCCATTTCTCCCACCTAAGGGTTATATTCCTTTTGTCGGTTCAAATTTATTTTTTGATTCTTCAAACTCTCTTCTTGGTTGTTCAACTTCATGAATTGAATTATCCTTTTGTGACACTTGGATGGTTTGATTGTTGTTATTAGTTCGAATTTTTTGCCTTTCCATGGCATGTATAGGTTTATCTTGTGATTGTGGAGTCACTTTCTTGATTTTCTAGAACTTCCTTCATTACTGCTTGAAGTCCTTTTGTGAATGAAGCTTCCCCTTGTTTACAAGGATGTTCCAAATGTAAAGGTACCCACAGGTCAATAAATCTAGAAGACAATGGATGGTATTAGCCAAAATAAAATAATTATTCCATCTAACTAATTCATTTTGGTATTTCAGACAAAATTGGCTAATAGTTTTTTTTTAGCTATTTGCTTAGCTCGAGAGTTAGGAAAAAATGTTTGAACCATGTGATGGGTGGTAGGAGTGTTGTAAAGGTTTGAAAGAAGGAATAAAGTTTGAACTAAATCTTTTAAAGGAGGCCTATATTTTGAAATTGGGTTGATCACCAAATTAGGGTAAGTCAAAATGTGGCTTGGCAGAGAGGAGCCTCAATTTGAGGATCAGGGTGATCACTGAGTTGGGAGGGTTCAAAATTTGAACAAAGGATTCAATAGCTTTGAAAAATTGAACCAAAGGTAAATTCCATAGGAAGCCAAAAATGTAATAGGAATGCATGATTTGGCTATTGGAACCATGTGATGGGTGGAACTAGGATATTTTATTTGACTTGATCTGTCAACACCCCCCCTAAGGTAAGGGACTTATTTTTGGGATCGAGTTTGATTTGGGAAATCAAGTGTCCAGTTCAAATAGAAAAGAATGAAAGGGGCCCATTTCAAGGATAAAACTTGATCTAGGAATCATGAGGGGGGGTGGTCGGTAGAATGAAGTTCAAAAGGTGAAATAAAGAAAGCATCTTAAACTTCGAAAAAATTAACTTGAAAGTGAATGAAGAAGATGAAAAATATTAACTCGAACTTTAAAAGCACAACTTGAATTTGATTGTTAGTAAATCAAGTCTGATTTGGAAATCAAGCTTGATCTGGAAATCAAGCTTAATACAGAAATCAAGCAATGAAGAAGTGGAGAGAGGAGCTGATTTGGCCATTGGGGCCAAATACCAAATCAGGGCAAGGAGAATCTCATCAAGTTCAACACGGGTAAAGAAATTTTGTATGAAAAGAAAAAAATTGAGCTGAGAAGAAAAGTTCAAAGAGTTTGAAGAGTCAAAAGGAGCACCCATATTGAACATTGATATCGATGAGGATATTGAGTAAGGATGCAAAAAACAAAAGAAAATAAGGGACACAATTTTCAAATCGGGCCCAATCTAAAAAATTCCAACAAAGGAAATTTATTTTGAAGGAAGGGAACCAAAACTCAATTTAGGAGTAAAGCTCAAGGAAGCAAATAAAAGAAGTCAAAATCAGGTAAGTATAACATAAAGGATGATTTGATTTAACCATCTAAAATAATGATTAGGATGTAAGGAAGTGAGGAACCAAGGTCAACATAAGTCCAAAAGAAATAATTTTCAGATTAAAAGGAAAATGTAGGGCCCTGAAGTTTTGATCAAAACTTAGGGGGGGTGTTGAGGGATCAACAAAACATCATCTAGAATATTTATGTCACAAACTGTTACTCTTGAATAAAATTTTCCCAAGAATAAGTAGCCCCTTTTATTAGGGAAAATTACCATTATGAGGCTATTAGGGTTAAGAGATCCCTTGTATAGACCAAAGAAGGAGCACATGAAAGAAGGGTTTAAAAACCTAAAATGAAGATGATATTGAAACTCTAGTTCTACAATGCTTAGGGAAAATACCACCGGTCAATAGTCTCATGAACTAATTGATTAACCTAGAAAATTATGCCATCTAAGTAACTATCCATATTAAAATACTAAAAAGTGGGTTTTCCTTCCTTGGAAGCCCTAAAGGAAGGAACATTTAAAAAGATGATTCTTAAATATTTTTGGATCAATTCTCTAGTAAGTTGTTGAAGATAGTTGAAACCCTAAGAAAATCCCTACGAAACCCTAGAAGAAATGAGATAATCCAAAGAGAGAAGTTTGGTAACCATTAGGACTATACTACCCACTAAAAAAATTGGATCAACTCATAATAGAGGCTAAAAAGAGTGTTGGTGCACACAATACCAACAGGAACAACCATAAACAACCTCAAAATATCCACGAAAAAAAAAGGTTTAAAAATACCTAAAAGGATGGTTTGAAAGGATAACTACTACAACAACCCATAGGTGCTTCCAACTAGCAAAACGATCTTCCGAAACAACAAAAGAAATTGAAATAAATCAATAAGAATGCTTTAATGTAGGGAAATAAAAGTTATGATTTTTTTTTTCCAAATCAACACATAAAATGGGGCCAAAACAACCTTAAAAGGGGTGCCCTTCTCCAACAAACATTATGATCACCAAAACACATCCCCAAAACATTGTTGTTTAGGAATAATCTTTCACAATAAGTTCTTATCACTAAAATAACACCCAAGACAAAACCCAAAAACCTACAATAAATGGAGAAGATGACAACCATAGGGGAAACACACTCATAAAGAGGGAAAATTACCTAGTATAAGTGTTATGGAGAGAGAAATTGACTCAATATTGAAAAAAAAAACACCAAAACTGAAGACACAACAACCAACAAGGACGAAGAGATGCTAAACTAGCATACTCCATAAACACATTAAGAAAAGAGACCCATGAATAAGAGAACTATATTATGTAGGTAATTATAGCCTTAAGAATCACATATGGGAGCACTTATCTCATAATAAAAATGTGTAATACAAGTTAGGGTGAGTGTTTATTTATACATACTCATAGGGGTGGGGGATAGCCCTGAAGGGTTGACTAGGTCAATCTTAGCCAAATGTAATAAAAAAATACAATTTAATGAAGGGGTTACACATGTGTAGGATCATAGCCTTAATTGCAAGTAAGATTAGTGCATGGCCAAAAGTGAAGATAAGGGCATCATTTCAAACATTTAACATCCAACATATAATGCATAATATTTTGTAAGAAGAAGAAGAGACAAAAATCAACTAAGAAAAAGGAGGCTCTATTATAAGTCTATCTTGATTATGGATCTTTTAAAATATCTAAAGGTTTTCAACTAGTTTTTCTTAATCCTCTTGATGCTTGATAAATCCATGGTTAAGATGGATCTATGCTAGTGTTATATTATCTTGAATCAATATGAAGGTATTTCTAAGGCTTGATATTTTTTCATAAATGTCAATGTCAATGGTCTTTCCATGTGAAATTGACCTTGTTTGATTGTCTTTTATAAAATTACTATTTCTAAACCATATGAAATTCAAATGATAGTCCCCATCAAAAATAAAACTTTCTCTTCAATCAATCAATCTCAAATATCAATTAGTTCATCCCAAAGTCCTTCCTACCCTCATCTCATCCCATCGCATGTGTTGGGGTCTAAAGATGTAAAAAAAAAACCTTAGTTTAAAATTAATTTATCAACCCGAGGATTCGTCTTTCATCTCAAGAATATTAACAAAGTCTATGCAGATAGCTCGTAGAGGCTAAAATTGTGTAGTTAAAGCAAATATGAGTTTATCAACAATCAAGTTCCTCAAATGTTCATTAAATATTCTGAGAATTAATGGAATTGAAATCTAATTACTAACATGTTGTGAAATGAAAAAGAACTAACTAATATGTCGAATTCATTTAACTTAAAAGTAGTAATTGAATCTAAGTAAAGACTTGCAGAATTAACTATCAACTATGAATCAAATTACTGGAAAGGAAATAACGAATTACTCTATCCGTGGAAAGAAACAATAATTGTAATCTAATCGAAAGGGACAAAAAATGTAACTTTACTGAAAGGAACAACAACTGTAACTTAACGGAAAGGAACAACAAATGTATACTAATTGAAAGGAACAATAATTGTGAATCTAATTAAAAGGAATAACGCGTATGAAAATGCGAGGAACTGTCCAGCAACAAACTACAATAATGGAAATTGGAACAACAATCATTAATACTTGAGGGAAATATCTATCTTCTATACGAAAACAACATAAAATAATTTGCACACTTATGCATTCATCTTAACTATTGCAAAAGAGATTTAAATCACAAAACATAGATCAAACTGATACAATTACAGATCGAATAGTAACTCCTTCAGACGGGGCCCTTTGTCCTTAGAAGCACTGCTACTAGAAACTCAGTATGTAGAAATGGTAAAAATTTTCAAAGCTTTTATTGATTCCATAGCTGATACAACATTTACAAAAACTGCTTATGCAAAGCAATTCTAAGTTTTGAATACTTGGATGCAATTTTTCGATTATCCTTTTAGGATCTATTACCCTTTATATATTACAATAATCTGGGTAAATTAAGCTATCTTGAGGATCGAGAGATCCTCAGGATTTCTTTACTATTATAAAGTTACAATATAGAAACTCAATCATCTTCAAAACTGCGTTGCGCCAAAAGTCCTCAACCTCCAATAGCTTGTGCATCTTCAAGATCTCCTTTTCTATCTCGGGTTTGACAACATTTATCCAATCCTATAACAAAATCAAACAATTCCAATCGTATTTTAGAATCTATTTAATATAACTTCAATAATAACGCTAGAAGACATATTAATCATTTTCTAGTCTATTTATCCCTAATTAACCAAAAAGTCAATCAAGATTATATCATGAACCATGGGAAAAAGGAAGATATTTATACCTTTTTCATAACCCAACACAATGCAATATTCCTTTGATTTCTCTCCCCTAAACTTTAGTATTGAAATTACCATAATTATTAGGATTGTAACTTATTATATCAATTTCTCTATCTTTATTGAGATGAATTATCATATTTCTTGCACACAATAGATGTGACCAGTTATATCTCATTATCAAATGCTTTCATACAATACAACATAATAATAATAAAGTTTGAAGGTCATTCCCTAGCCAAATACCAAATTGGTGTATGAGACACTCTTGTTTATTGATCTCGATTGGACAATTATATAATTGGTCATCTATCTTGGTACTTTTTGGGTGGAAAAATATGGAGGAAACAACTTTCAAATCCATTTTAGTGGCATGTCTCAGTATCGAAAAATGGGTCCAAAACAACTGTCTGAAATCTTCCGGAGGCATTTTGAGGCATCGATCAACATTTTTTTTGGTCCAAACCTACTCTTGAGGAAGATTCCATATTATTCACACTGAGACCTTTCCAATGGTGTAAGAATATCCTCAATTAGAGTTCATATGTGAAATGTATTCCTCTCACAAGTGGACCTACAATGTTTACCACCATGGTATGAGTGGATGCCACGTCAACCCCCATTACTCAAAACATGTGGGGATATTCACATGTGGACTTTCAAGAAGATTCTATAGGGGCAAAACATTATCAGTAATTGAGGGTTGAGGAAGTAAAAACCTAAACCTAGATAACTATCGAGCTATGTTAAATATTAGAATGCTAGGAGGAAAAAGGGTTCCATTGTTTTATATTGTACGTGTTCCATAGTTGAGTAGATCATCCAAGCAGTGGTATTTTGAGAACATATCAGAGGAGGCAGGAGATTTTGTAGCAGTCGTTTAGTCCACTGTGTCAAAGGAAACTCTATAGTGTGTTCCTATTTATTTGTACTTTCTTTCCATAACTAAAGAAAAGAGAGCAGAGCATAGGCCTCACCTTCTAGTTTTGTTTTCTCCTGTATTGGGTTTCTCATGATACATCTTGTGTTAAATTGTGTGGATGGTGGGTATATGTTTTCCCATTTTTTTTGTGTGTTTAGTTAATTTCACAAATTAAATAAAAACTAGTAATTGACTAATATGAGATCTAAGGAAATAAAATGCAAAAAATATAAGATTTCAGAATAGTTGAAGATCTGTTATGATGAACCATTCCAGTGGAATATCCACGAAAATTTACAGATCATATTGGTATTAGAGTAGTTTTCTTTGGGATATTTGTGGAAAGTTGTAGAATCTAGGAATTTTATTAAGAATAAAGTTGTAGAACCCTAGCCATGGCAGATGAGTCTATTCACAACAACCCTCGAGATCAATAGTAGAAGAGAGATTTGTGAGGATAGAAGATAAATCTTCCAAAATCTCTTGCAATATGTCACGCCTCATGACGAGTCTAGTAAAAAAGATTGGACCATTCAGGGAGGCTAGAGGCTCTAACTCATATATCATATCAGAGGGGAAATCATTAGATAATGAATACCCATAAAAGGAGTCAAGGAAAGAGACCAAGAAAGAGAAACCAAGTTCTAGTGCCATTACCCCTTCATATTATTTATTTAAAATGGAAGCAAAAGTGGATATCAAGCCATACTAAGGTGACATCGATGCATTAAATTTGAATCATTGGTTGAAACAATTAGAGGTCTATTTCATTGTTCACAATATAGATGTGGAGCATAATATTTTGTTTGTCTAACTGAAATTATGGGGCCATGCATTATACTGGTGGGAAATCCACATGGAGACACTTAGGCTGGAGGGTAATCCGCCAATAAATAAGTAGGAGGATTTCGAAACCCTCATTAAGTCCCAGTTCCACCCTATTGGTTATGTAGAGGACCAACTGATCCATTGGAATTACTTCATGTAAAGGCAAGAGTACACCAACGAAATCACAAAGATGGCTATCATGTTCGTTATCTCTCCCAAGAAACCCATATGTACTCCTCAATTGTCTGGGGGGTCTACACGGTCATTTTCAAAACAAGTGATGCTCTTAAAGCTCAAGAAAGTTGATGAGACCTGTGTGTAAGCACATTATCTGGAAAATATAGGCCGGAAGAAAGGAAAGGAAAGTGGTTCCAAACAGAAAGATCGCCAAGATGCTTCCAAGGAGGGGAAGAATAAGTGGAAAGGGAAATAAAAGAAGACGAAAACCACTACACATTAGTGCAAGGATCCAATTAACCACGGTAAGCATTGAAATGTCGATGGTCACACTGAATACAAGTGTTGGAAGCTACACCCATAGCTAAACCCTAAGAATCGTAAGAAGGATTCCAATAAGAAGATCCTTCTAGCCACATATTCAAGCAATCGGGGAGAGAGAAAATTAGATGTGAATGAGAATATTTTCTACACTTGAGCACAAAAGGACCAAAATATGAGTAACCTTCATCAAAAGGAAGAGAAGGAGATGACACAACTCTTCCATATCAATATCTAGGTCAAGAAGACTAAGGTATATGCTATATTTGATTATGGTTCGTAGGACAATCTCATACCAATGGATCTAGTCAACAAGCTTGGGTTGGAAGTTCATAATCATCCTATTTGATATCCATTGGGGTGGGTAAATAAGGATTTAGATATCAAGGTCATAAAATAGTGTAAGATTGAATTTGTTGTACGACATGGAGTTAGATGTAGTACCCCTTGTCATGTGTGGTGTAGTGTTTGGAAGCCCCTACATGTATATGAGGGATGTGATCTTCGTGCAAAGAGAAAACTAATACCACTTGATCAAGGATTGGAAGTCTTTCATCATCAATGCACATAAAGGTAAATCGAAGATCTCATTGGTAAGTTCCAACCAAGCCAAAAAGTTTATTAGTTCAAGTAAGAAGTATGTTTGGATTTTCTTATGAGAGAATTAGTTGGGTGATGAATTAGTAAAGCTAAAGGCATCTGTTAAGCCCTAACCAAAGCCCCATTTTATGTATAAAACCCCTTATTAATCCATAGATATTGAATTATTACATTTCTAGTGTTATATTTGTATGTAGGATAGAACCCTTCATTGCACCCTTTCATTATAATTGTACTCTTTGTCTCCCACACACACACACAGACACACACCAAGGAGACCTAGTCTTAGGATCATTTGATCTCATCTCATATTTTATTTTGAATTGGATATATTGAAAAATAAGGTTTCCTCCTCGAAGTGGACTATATCCATTGAATTTTTATCATTTTCAAGGCGTTGGATCATAACATTTTCTATTAGAGCATTCATCCTAGGGTTTTTTTGCTTCAAACAAGTCATATTGGAATTTTTTCTATAACTTGTTTTTTGTAACACTTCAGAAAGAGAAATTGAGAGGTTACTTGGAAAACATATCCAGTTACATCAAGTACAAATTTCAAGTTCTGCTTGGTTATGCTTTAGGATATATATATTATGGAAGATAGGGTTTTTGACTCATCTTGAAATCAATTTTAAAGGAGCTATCTTGAGATTTTCACTATATTTATTTATTTATTTATTAGTTTTTTTAATTTTGAGAAATTTTAGAAAGTAAACGTTTTTTGGAGTTTGAGACAACAAAGAGATGTATGTCTGGTCCAAATTTCAGGTTCTAGGTCATTATAGTTTCATAGATATCTTGTTTTTAAGTTGGGGTTTGTCACTAGTCCTGAAATTAGTCTAAAACAAGTCATGTTTTATTTTCATTGTAAATGAATTTAGGTGTAGTTTTAGACTATGGAATTTTAAGAATCTTAAGGATACATAGAAAATTACATGTGATTTTTTTTTCATCAATTGAATCATTATAATTTGTGAGATATACCTCGTGGAAGTTTGGGATTTTTTCTAATCCTAAAATTATTCTTAAACAATCCATTTTGGTATTTGTGCTATAACCTTTTATCGGTGAAGGTTCAGACTGTGAAAATTTTAGGAGTTTAAAAAATCATATCAGAGTACTACAAGATAAAATTTTAGACTCGTAAGGGTTCAAAGTTCAGATATATATCTGGACAAAGGTCAACTATCCAAAGATACTCCAAGCTAGGGTTTGAAACGTATGTAACTTACAATTGGCATAAATTTTGATTGGAAGATGCATTTTTGGTGATTCAAAATTTGTGAAAAAGAAGAAAAACAAGAGAATTATTATTTTCTAACATGGCTCCAAAGGATCCTACAAAACTTACTTCACCAAATAAACCTCTAGAGATCTCGACCATGACTCAAGAAGAAACCGATGAAATTTTTCACCAAATTGAAAATATGAAAAAGAATATGAATGAAAATAATGCACATATGGAACATATGAAAAATAAGATGGGTGAACATATGGAACAAATGGAAAAGAATATGGAATATTTGATGGATAAAAATATGGAGGAATTAAAAAATTCCATTTTACAAATCTTAGATGGGAGGCTTCCTAAGAGTGACACTGTGACCAAAGTAACTCATGAAAATAAACATAGAATTGATGTTGAGAAACCTTCTAGTAACAAGCAATTTTCAAGTGGACTTAACTCTAATAGTTGAGTTAATTATTGCGTGGGTCCTAAATTCAAATATCCCAAGATTGAATTAATTTTTTTTGATAGAACAAAGGTCTTTACCTGGGTGAACCAAATATAACAATATTTTGAACTGCATAATATTATGGATGATAATCAAAGGATTCACATAGAAACTTTGAACTTTGAGATAAAATCATATCACTGGTATCAATGGGTAGTTAAGAGGAAGCCCTGTTTTTATCATTATACTTGAGGTTTATTTACAAGAGACTTAGAAGCACAATATGAGAAAGTTTGGTAACATGAATACTTCAGTCAATCGACAAGAATCAAGCACTCAAGTGATATTGAAGATTATAATTCATAATTTCATGTATTGTCCACAAGGATGGATGACATAAGTGATGAAAAATTGTTGGAATCTTACATGGGTGGATTAAAATAAGACATTAAACATGAACTTTTCTAAAGACATCATGCAAATATTATCGAAGCTATGTAATTTTCTCATCATATTCAAGCCAAGAGAAAGGCTTCACACAAATATACCATTGGAACATACGTATGAAGAAGAGATTATTTTGGGTTTCATAAGACAACCGTACATCAACCGACAAGGTTGAAACCTCAACAAATGAATGAAAGAAGAGAAAAGGGACTATGTTTCAATTGTCACAACAAGTACAGTAAGGGGCATAAATGCAGTGGGAAGAAATGATTCCACATAGACTATGAAGAGGAAGAAGGTCAAGAATTAGAACCACCACAAGATCTATATCTAAAAGAGACTACTCCAACAATATCTTGTCATGCATTGGCCGAATTCAGTACTCCACAGACCCTCAAGATACAAGGATACATAAAAAAATAAAAAAGGTAACAATGTTGATTTATTCTAGTAGTAGCCATAACTTCATCAATTACAAAATAGCAAAAGATCTCAATTTCTTTGTATTTCCAACACCAGAGTTTCAAGTAATGATTGCAGATGGAGGTACCATAAATATTTATAGGAAGTGTTATAGTATTAAGCTCAATATGGGGGAGTATTTTTTAGATGGTCCATGATTTCCATCCAAATGGGTTGTGTTGATGTTGTATTATGGGTCAAATGGTTGCAACCATTGGGAATAATGGCCCTTAATTTTCAATATCTTTTCATGAGAGTTTCCTTGGATGAAAAGGAAATTGAGCTTAGAGTTTTCCAAGGGAAACCCTCTAAGGTGATAAGCTCTAATAGCATGACAAAATTACTCAAAAAAGGGACACCATGGTGTAATTGCACAATTTTGCTCACTTGATGTTCAAACATCTATATCATCTTCTCCATTATATCTCCAAATAATTATAAAAAATAATTCCAAGGTATTTGGTGAAATGCCTAAGGGTATTCCACCTGCTCGATATCATGACCATGCTATTCATTTTCAACTAGGAAATGTACCACCTAACATTAGGAATTATAGGTATCCATATGCATAAAAGAGTGAGATTGAGCATATGATCCAAGAAATGTTGGAGGTCGACATAATTCAACCTAACAAAGGTTCTTTCTCTTCACCGGTGGTGATGGTTACAAAAAAAGATGGTTCATGGTGTATGTGTCCAAATTATAGACAACTCAACAAAATGACCATCAAATATAAGTTTCCTATTGCTGTCATTGATGAATTATTAGATGAATTGCATGGACCAATTTTCTTCAATAAGTTGGATCTTCATTTGGGATTTCATCAAATCATAATGAGGTAGGAAGACATTCCCAAAAAAAAATTTAGAACACATGAAGGTCATTATGAGTTTTTGGTTATGCCATTTGGACTTACTAATGCACCTTCAACATTTCAAAGCTTGATGAATTCTATTTTCAATCCCTTCCTTAGAAAATTTGTGTTAGTATTTTTTGATGACATATTAATATACAACTAATCTTGGGAAGAGAATGTACAACATGTTGAGAGAGTATTACAACTATTGGAAGAGCAACAACTTTATGAAAATCCTTCCAAGTGTGCCTTCAGGGTTCAATAAGTGGAATATTTGGGTCATATTGTATCTCATGAAGGTGTAAAAGTAGACCCTAACAAAATTAAATCTATGAGGCAATATCTAATTCCAAAAAAATTGAATAAAATTAGAGTATTCTTAGGATTGACAGGATATTACTGCAAGTTTGTCAATAACTATGGTCAAATAGAAACACCTCTAAGAGCATTATTAAAGAAGGAAGAATTTTCTTGGACTGAAGCAACAACCAAATATTTTTCAAAACTTAAGGAATATGTGTGTACAACTGCCTTCCTGGTCGCACCTAGCTTCAAAAAAACATTTATTACGGAGTGTGATGCCTCAGGCCATGTAATTGGTGCAATTTTGATGCAAGAAGAAAGGTCCATTTCCTTCGAAAGAAGACAACTTAAACCCATTTATGAAAAATAAAATTTGACTATACTACATGTAGTTAATAAATGGCTCCCTTACCTAATAATAATACACTTCAAAGTAAAAACATATCATGATATTTTGAAGTACTTCTTGGAGAAACGATTATCTTCAGAAGAGAAACAAAAATGGGTTACAAAGATACTAGGTTATGAATTTGAAATTATCTACAAAAAGGAAAACATAATGTTGTGGTAGATGCTCTTTCAAGGAAAGAAGAAGAAACATAAGGTTCACTATGTGATATTTCTATTCCACAATCTGATTGGGTGGAAGAATCAAGGATAGAATGGAAGCAAGATCAAGAGGTATGCAAGATCATTCAACCACTACAAGAGGACCCCAATTCATTAGATAATTTTGTATGGAAGAATGATTTTCTATGGTATCATGATTTCATATATTTATGTAAGAATTCCCAACTCAAACATAGTATCCTTCTAGAATTTCACACTTCTCTTATAGGAGGACATTCAAGATTCTTGAAAACATACCGCATGATCAAGAATGATTTTTTTTGGGAAGTTATTAAAACTGATGTTCAAAATTTTGTATTTTAATTTTTGGATTACTAACATAATAAGGGAGAGACAATAAATATGCTAGGTCTCCTACAACCATTAGCTATACCAATTCAACGTTGGGAAGAAGTCTCAATGGATTTTATTACAGGTTTACCCAAATCTAAAGGAAATATTTTCATCGTGGTAGTAGTGGATCGATTGACAAGGTATGCCCATTTTTTCTCTCGTTCTCATCCTTTTAAATAAAGGAAAATAGTCACAACATTCATGGAAATAGTTCAAAAGCTACATGGAGTCCCCAAGATTATTGTAAGTGACAGAGATCCAATTTTCAGTGGAAATTTTTAGACTGAATTATTTTCTTGTTTGAGTACTCAATTGGCTCACAACTCATCTTACCATCCTCAATCTGATGTACAAACTAATATTGTGAATAAATGTCTAGAAGGATATCTTCATTGCTTTGCATTTGATGAACATATATAATGGGTCAAGTGGTTTCCCTTGGCAGAATGGTGGTAGAACACATCCTTCCATACTTCATAAAAAATGTGCCCATTTCTGGAACTTTATGGATATCATCAACCATCCATCACATCACCCTTGAAAGGGAGTACAAAGGTTCAAGCAGTGGATGACCACATAGGGAACCAACAAGAGGTTCTCAAAATATTAAAGGACAACTTGGTTATGGCACAAAATAAGTTGAAACAACAAGAATATCAACATCACAGTGAAAGGGAATTTGAAGTGGGGTTTTGGGTATTTCTGAGGCTATAACCATATAAATAGATGTCCCTCAAGCAACAAAATAAAGAAAATTATAAATTAGCACCCAAATATTATGGCCCCTATAAATTTTTGCAAAGGATTGGAAGTATGGCTTACAAATTGGAGTTTCCTCCATCTTCACATGTACAACATGTAGAATAAGGTGATGGTAAGGCTGACTATCATCTCCAGAACGGGTTTCTCTACAAGATAGACAATCTATACATTCCTAAAGGTGAAATATTGCAGCTTATCAAAGAGGATCACATCTCCAAAGTTGTACGACATTTTGGTGTTGGGAAGATAGTTGCTAACTTACAAAGGTATGTGTACCGACCCATAATACAAGAATATGTAGCATGATATATTAGAGGATGCATACTTTGTTGTACCAACAAGCCCAATAATAGAAAGCAAGATTTATATCATCCCTTACTTGTACTCACTCAACCTTGGGAAAACATTTCCATGGATTTTTTGGAAGGTTTGCCAACAACTAGGAAGGGACATGCTTATTTATTTGTAGTAGTTGATAGTTTTAGTAATATGTGCATTCATAGACCTTGTAAAAAGACCACCAGAGGACAATAAGAAACAAACATGTTCTTTGAATAGGTCTGGATGCACTTTGGGATACCAAGAAAAATCATCTTAGACAGGGATACCATATTTCTCAATGCGTTTTGGACTACACTTTGGGAGAATATGGACACTAAGTTGAATAGATATACAACATTCCATCCACAAATAGATGAGAAAACAAAATTAGTTGTTATAGAAATATTTGCCTCACCCCATGAAACTTGCTCACAAGGCCTTTTCCATTTCCCTATGCAAACTTGAAGTCCCTTTTTACAGTTCCTAGAGCTAAAAAATGTATTTTTCCACATATGTGTTCCCTAACAACTATACAACATGCGCATATGCAAGTTGCACCATTACAACCCACGTAAATCAGGTTTTGCACTAAAAATTAAAAAATGGTGTCGGGTTTCCATGTCACATCACGTGATCCATGATCCTTGACCTTCCATATACTGGAAATGCTCTAACTTGGCCTTAAATTTCAATTTGAAGGCTATAAATGGGCGATATCCAAGATGTGGAGAAGAGGAGAAAGAATTCAACTTTGAGAGCAAAGTTGCTCTGGAGAAATTATTCACTTCATATTGAGTCTGCATCCCTTTGTCCTTTTAAGTCTGAACACATCGTTCAGCCCCCAAGCTCTTCCATAAATGATGGAGAACCTAATTATCTCTCTTATATGAGCTTGCCTTTGGTGAAGGATTGAAGTGGTGGAGGCCCAATTGGAAGGGAATTAGTTTCTCAGTTTTGAACATGCTGACATGGAAAGTTTGTCATTCATACACTTCTATTGATTACATTTTAATAGAAATAATATTTTCTCATCCAATTAATGTCTTGCAAATATTTGAATTGTTATTCCATGGACATATTTGTTATGAATATTGATGGATTATGCTATTATATGTGCTAACTTTATATATTATCACTGTATGCTTGTGTATCTTGGTTGTTGAGGACAAGTTGCAGGTGTATTTCTTTGAGTCAAGTCCTCAATGGTGGACTTCATTGAACATATGGATGAGGTGGGTTCTTTATCTTGTCTCGTTAGCATGTTTTTTTATATAGCATACTTGAGATCAGAGTTGATTTCTGCAGTCATTTCCATACGTTGTGGTTTACCCCATGCCATAGAGTGTTTTTTCTTATAACAGAATTGGTAACCATACTGGGGAGGGAATCTTCTTTTTTGGGTTTGGAGTGTTTTTTCTCCTTTTATTGCTCTCGTTTACCTTGAGTTTCTTGTCGTCTAATTGCTTGACAACCTATTTTTATTTTGAGTGTGATTTTCTTGGCCTTATCCTTAACCTACCAGTGTTTTAATACATATACGCGGGTTTTTCTTTGACAGATGCATACATACGCGAGTTGTCGTTCTATAGGGAGCGTACATACACGGTTTTCTCTTGAACAATCACGTACATCATCCTTTTTTTCTTGATTGTTGAGTTTGATGTTTGTTGGGTAAGTGTTGATGGTTGCTAAGTCTTCTTAGGTCTCCTTCATGACTGTTAAGTGCCTGCAGAGTGATAGGAAACCCTCCTTTGGTTGAATTTTCAGGTGGTTTTTCTTTTTCATCATCCTTTTCATTGGTTGTCCTTGCATCTTGGGCTGGTTGTTTGATTCTTGATATTCTACTTGGTTTGTCTTTGTTTGCATACAATAGGGTCTTTATATCAAGTTGTTGTTCAGTCCTTGCATTTTCACTCTTTTATATTAAAAATACAAAAATATACATTTTGCATTGTTGGCATTTGATCTTTTGGGTTCTTATCATTGATCTTAGTTCATGTATGGAGGTATTGCATCTTATTCGAAATTGCAGAATTGAATTGAAATTTGCATTTTGAAAAGATTATCATTTATTGAGAATTGAAGTTAGGACTTTGCATTATATTCATATTCATTTCTTTTACTTGTTGAGTCATAACATCATCAGTTTCACGACCGCACCTTTTGAGTAAACAAAGCCACTAAAAGTAACATTGATCAATTTAAAATTGATTAGAAATGATTTTATTTTTCAGGGTGCAGAAACTAGCTTAAGATTTAGAGCCTTGGAATAGGATTTTGTGAGTAAACTTCTCCAAGGCTATTAAACTCAACATATGTGTCTGACTAAGAGAGTGGTGAAATCCATTGTATAATTGGTGACACTAGGAGGCTTCACTCACACCGGAGTTAAGAACGAGGTCGTGTCAAGTTGGTTTATGAAATATCCCTCCAATACCTTCTTAGTGTTAGAGATATTTCTGGGGATCTATTCGTATATGAGGGTATTTCTAGTACCTTTACCTCTGTGAGAGGCGATGCTCTCAAGATATCGGGCTTTGTTACCCTACCCATACATTGGACCTGACTTACGACTGTTGGCCTGCACATTGGTTATATCATGGTGGCTTAGTTTCTTGACATAGGTAGCCACATAGGTTACTTGCAGGGGTTCTTATGCAGGTACCATGATTCAAATAAGGGTCGGACAACACACAACCTTTATGGAGGATTACCTGTCTGGGGGATTTGACCGATTGTTTTGTTAAGCCCACGAGGGCCCTTATAATTGATTCTGATACCTCTGATATTTTGAAGGGAGTCTTAGGCCCCTCTTGAGTGAGGCATACCTACTTTAGGGAGGGAGGCCCTTTTCAACCACTTTATCATGTTTGTGTACATATTGGCCTTTTTTTTATTTTTGGTGTGCTCTCTGAGTATTAGTTGGACTTAGGATTTTGTATTGGGTTGTGAGTTTTCATTGCTATGGTTAGTGGAGCCCCCCGTGACTCCCTCAGTTAGCATTACCTAGCCCATGGTATTTTCTCATTCCATGGGGATGAATCCTTTTGTATTTCTGAGTGGTACATTGAATCATGATACTCAACCAATACCTTGGGCCTCATTTTTCTCATGTTATGCCAGATATGTCTTTGCACTTGCCATCCTTAGTCTCGTCATCTTATGTGAATCCTATTTTTGGGTCTGGGGGCATGATGCCTCCTTATTCTCCCTTTTTCATTTTGTGGGAGTCATATCCCTCAACCAACTCTTACGGTAGGAGGTTGTAATCTTCCTTCCTATGGATCCAATCCTAGCTTCACTTTTCTAGGAGCAAGTGCTCAAATGGGAATTCATTCTACTTATTACATCCCGTCCATCTATCCTTCTTCCGCAATGTCGGTTCCTACAAACTCTTTTCCCATGGCGGACCTCTGTCTATCCTCTTGTGTTTCATCCAGGGGAAGTCGGTTTTATAGTATGGGTAACCACCTTCACAAAGTTCCTTCGTCTGGGGGAAACATATATCCTCACCTGAGTAACTCTTGTCATGTCACTTTCTCTTTGTAAGCGTCTTCCTCAGTGATGGTGCCCTTACAACCATTTATGAATCAGTTTGGAGGAGGATATTATCCTTCTAGACAGGGCCATGGTGTATACCCAAACGCTTCCTGGCCTCCAATTTCTCAGAACCTGTCTTTCCCGAAACATTGGTCTCAAATGCCACAACCAACCTCCACCACAAGTCTAGTCACTGTGAGTCATACTGGCATTATATCACCAATATTTGTTAGTCATGTTGGAGATTGGTCAACAACCTATGAAAGTCATGTTGAAGACCAACAACCAACCACTGCAAGTCATGCTAGGGGCACAAATCTAGTCACTTCTAGTCACATTGCACATACATCACTAACCTCTACTAGTCATGTTTGGGATTCATCATCAACCTCTGCTAGTCATGTTGTGGGTTCATCATCAACCTATGTTATTCATGTTGAAGGTTTGTCACCAACCTCTGCTAGTCATGTTTGGACTTCATCACCAACCTCTGCAAGTCATGTTGGGAGCATGTCACCATCCACTAGAAGTCATGCTGGGGGAATTCATATGATTGAGAAACCTATATGTATAAGATGTAAGCCCAAGTTCCTTTGTAGGCTTTGAAAATGAGATCACCTTACTCATTTGTGCCCTGCTACTGTTGTGGTACAAGAAGCGTGGTCCTTTCCTAGGGGCCCTTCGAGTTCTGAGTTGTCTTTGGTTTCCCAACATTATAGTCCTTCTTTGTTTGATAAAACGATTGTGTTGATGCAATCTTTGGATGACACCCCTCTTCCTTTAGGGGGTGACACATCTCTTGACCTTGTTGTCTCGTGTCCCGTTCAACCAGTGGTTGTGTCGATGCAATATTCGACCGAAACCACTCCTATTTTTGGGGGTGATGTGTCTCTTGAACTTGTTGTCTCGCATCCTTTTTAACCAACAGTTGAATAAATGGTTGTGCCAATGCAATCTTCAATCAATCCCACTCTTCTCTTGGAGAGTGACAAGTCTAAGTAAGTGACATTTTGATGCAAACTTTGGTCAATCCCACTCTTCTTTTGGAGGGTGATGCATCCTTCCACCATGTTCTTAGCATTTCTAGTCACGTACCTTCTGAACAAGGGAGCATTCCACTCTCTTTGAGTATGCTCTCTCCAAGTCCTAGAATGGTTTCCTTTGATTGGAATGATCTTGTAGAGTCTCAACTTCCTTCTTCTACACCCTTCCAGATAAGGGGAATTCTTCGATATATTGTAGATAAGGTAACCTCTACAAGTATTTTATCCTCCTCGACTTGGAAAGATTTAGGTTTTCCCAAGCTTGTGTCAACTATCTATGAGTTGTTGACATCCAACAAAAGTCTTGCACGGGAGCCCTGGCCTCCCCCATGATATGTTGCTTATAACAACATTCTCGAGTCTTGTTTAAAATATTTTCCGACTCTCCCAAAAAGAGAAAATATTGCTGAGTGAACTTGTCTCTTTCACACTCGTAAATTGGATTTGAAAGGATGTCTATTTGGTGTAATTTTAACCCTTTTTAAAACCAAGTAGACTAAATTTATGAAAAAGTACATTCTTTGGAGTTAAGTTGTAATTGTGTCTCATTCTCTTTCTTGCGGTATTGATAATATTGCTAGTTCTCTCTTTCACATTATAAGTCTATCACCTCAAAAATTTGCATCATCAACCAAGCAGAGCCTTTTTTATATCCATTGCAGCTTGACACCGTATACCCTAAGAGGAAAAATTCCCTCCAGTGTCCATATCCTGCATGAACCTCCTTGCATTGAGCATAGGTATGTTCCACTGCTGGAACTAGTTTCTTGCTCATGACACTCGTTTCCTCCTCTGTATCATAGCATTCATTTGACTATGAAAAAACAAAAAAAAACGGGCGAGAAAAGAATATTATCTCATGTTGGCAGCAGTTGTGTCGCCTTTGAACAAAGAACAAACTTTTGAGTCCACTTGTCATCAAAATTTTGGGTTTAGAATGACCTTAGGAAGATGAGCTCATTGCTTAGATTTTACTCCCCCAACTAGTTACTCTTCCATTCCCTATGGAGAGTTTGATTGGTGCCTCCTGCATCACAAAGTTTCATCATTAATTCTATGTTTCCAGAGTCATCCATATGTCTCATTATCTTAATCAAAGGATGTCTATCATCCTGTGTCGGCCATTTCTCAAAACTCTTGACTTTGCATGTCGGTCATACCCTCATTGTGTCTTAGAATTACATGAAGTTGTAGTCCTACCACGCACCCTGGTCCTACTTCCCTTATGGGTAGGTAACCTTGAACCCAGTAGTCGACATCTCCTCATTGGTCGTTGCCTGGGTGGTTTCCCTTGTGTTTGACGACAAGAAATATATTCACACATTGGGATTCATGTAGTGTCTTGGATTCGATTAGCCTTATTGGTGGTTTCCTCACCTTTGTCGGAAGTTTTCCTTATGGGTTGTTATTCATAGGGTCTTTTTCATGCACTTCTTACATCTGGTGCATGTGAAAGACGCACAAGGTTGTTGGTTCATGAACATGTTCTTCATCCAAGTTCCTACAAATTATCAAGCTACTGCTTTGTACCTCGTGCTGATTGATGAGATATGCCTTAATTCTCTCCTTTAAACAGGTCTCCTTCCATCGACTTCAATTCATCTATTCTGGAAACAAGGCCTAGAGTCCGACGAGTACCTAGAGGCTTGCAATCATCAGTGGCATGTTCTCTCGCCATCGATAGTTGGGAATACATCAATGTCTCATGATCGATGGATTATTCAAGTGTTCGACCTCAAATCCTTTATTCACACTTGTAAGAATGTACTCAATGCCTTGAAACCTACTTTCATTATTGGTAGGTTGTCTTGGGTTTGTTAATGGTATACCTTAATGATCGATAATCAAACGAAGTATCATTTTGTTCGACCTCAACTCCTTTATTCACATGATGTAGACTTGCACCTTTGGCGGATTGTGTAGAAGACTTGAATACATAAGTTCATAGTCACAACTTTCCTTAGTTGTTGCTATCATTCACTAGACCAGTAACTATATGACTTCAATGATCATGGGAGCTCAAATTGTATTCCATCATATACATATATCTTCAGATTGAATTTGAGACTAGTTTTTATTGGGCCTTGTTCGTGACTATGACAACCTTTGGCATGTATCTACTTTTGTATTGCCTATTCATGGCCATGAAAAACTATTTGGTATATTTCTATATGGATCTGCAATGTAATTCAAAATGGAAGCCATGTGTACAAATTCATTATGGAATGAAATATTCTTATGAGAAACTAATTCGTCCAGTTGGGTCTCCATTACTCCACTTCTGGGAATTATAATGTATTTCGGCCATCACAAATACTCCTCTGACCTCACACATTAGGGTGCATATGTTATAGCAAGATTTGCCTCACCCCATGCAACCTGCTCAGAAGGCCTTTTCCATTTCCCTATGCAAACTTGACGTCCCTTTTTACAGTTCCTAGAGATAAAAATTGTATGTTTCCACATATAGGTGCCCTAATAGTTATACAACATGTGTATATGCAGATTGCACCATTACAACTCACGTGCATTGGGTTTTGCACCCAAAATTAAAAAATGTTGTCGGGTTTCCATGTCACGTCACGAGATCCATGATACTTGACCTTCCATATACTAGAAACACTTCGACTTGGCCCTTCATTTCCATTTGAAGGCTATAAATGGGCCATATCCAAGTTGTGGAGAAGAGGAGAAAGAATTCAACTTTGAGAAAAAAGTTACTCTGGATAAATTATTCACTTCATATAGAGTCTTCATCCCTTTATCCTTTTAAGTCTGAACACATTGTTCAACCCCCAAGATCTTCCCTATCTGATGGAGAACCTAATTATCTCTCTTATATGAGCTTGCCTTTGGTGGAGGATTGAAGTGGTGGAGGTCCAGATGGAAGGGACTTAGTTTCTCAGTTCCGAACGTGTCGACACATAATTTTGTCATTCATACACTTATGTTGATTACATTTTAATAGAAATACTCTTTTCTTGTCCAATTGATGTCTTGAAAATATTTGAATTTTTATTCCATGGGTGTGTTTTTATGAATATTGATGGATTATGCTATTATATGTTCTAACTTTATATATTAACACCATATGCTTGTGTATCTTGGTTGTTGAGGACATGTTGCAGGTGTATTTATTTGAGTCAAGTTCTCAATGGTGGACTTCATTGAACATTTAGATGAGGTAGGCTCTTTATCTTGTATCATTAGCATGTTTGTTTATATAGCATACTTGAGATTATAGTTGATTTCTGCAGTCATTTTCGTCTGTTGTAGTTTACCCCATGCCATAGAGTGATTTTCCTCGTAACAGTAGTCGACAAGACTTTGTTGTAGCTTTTGAGGGGTTACAATTAGAAGCGTATAAACACCTGGATGAAAATGTTATCTATATTCAACAATCTTATAACAAAGCAGTCCATACTTCTACTGGTAAGTCCAGTTTTGAAACTTGTTTTGGATATTTTATTCCTTTTCCCTTGGATGTTGCATATGGGCAACAAGGGGAAGTGAGAGAATACATCATAGGAGAATCATTAAAAGAACAAAATTTTGTAGAAAATATTAGGAAGATACATTTACAAGTACAAGAGACACTTAATAAGTCACAAGAAAGGTACAATGATCCAAAATTGATCTTTTAAAGACTTTGGTTAAGTTTATGCATGATTTGATTTACCACTTAGGAATTAAGAGAAGAAGAAGATTTTAATGAAAGAATGTTGCAACATTCATAAAGAATACATAACATAAATTAAACATTAACAACAACAAACGATAATGCCAATATTGTTAACAGAGTTCGGCACAAGTTTGCCTATGTCTCTCGGCCTTTGTCTCAGTGGGGGAGGATTTCTTATTAATATTCAATGCTTCAAAAGTACATCAGGAATGCATCAAATGGATTAAAAAATGGTCTGGATGTGTTCTTATCGACCTGAAGAATCCAACACAACTGACGACAATGAAAAAGGTTGAGCGTAGCTCTCGGAAATGGCCTCAAAAAGTTTGCTTCCTCAATGGCTTCCTTGCATAAAAATGGCTTGGACCTCACAATTCTTCAGCGTTTCTCTTGTTATGAACTTGTTTGGACTATCAAAAACCTGTGGTTTATATATATTTTTAGTTGGGGGTCGAAATCCAACTTCCCCCCAATATTTGGCCTCTTTCTAGGCTCCAGATCCACTCTTTTTGGCCAAAAATCAGCAAAAACTCCATTAATATAAGTTAAAAACCCAAATTTTGGAAAAAAATATGCTTAAGACACCAATTAGGGCATGCACACCCCTTCTGTGGTCATATTAGCGCCATGCGGCCTAGTGCTAAGGGGCGCACCTCCCTTAGCTGGAAAAGGTGATTAAGTTTAAATTTCTAAAAAGTGGGTTTTTTTTCTAAAGTAGTAATTCGCCCTTTGTTGCTAGCTCATTGTGCTTAAGTCATTTGAAGAGGAAGGTCATGGGATTGAATCCCATGGAGTCCAACAATATAAATTTGACCTTTTAAGGCCTTGACCATGGTGACATGTGGCACCCTTGGATTGGACCATGTGTCAGCCCACGGTTGGGCAATCTTTTGCCACATGGACTACAAAAACTTTGACACTTGTCATCATGAACCCTTTCCACTTGTCATGATATAGTGATACCACATGTCTTCACCTAATGGCTTCCATTTTTCATAATCTGAAGCTTCCATGTGTCACGTGTTGAAGATTCCACGTGTCCCTTTGACCCTTTGACTTTTTGCTGGAGAAGACCAAATTTTCCAACTGCCATAACTTTCTCATACGACATCCGTTTTTCGATCCATTTGTGTTGCCAGAAATATTGCAACGAGCACTTAGAGATCATGTCATTTTCTTGAGAATTTGAGAACTTTGATTTTTTATCATTTCGGGATCCATTTTGGATCATTCCTCCCCACTAAGACCTTTTGGTCCTCCAAAAGGGTATTAAACAAACATAACTGCGGGATAGGCCTCCCCACTTATCCTTTGTCTTTAAACTCTGTCATGTGCACCTGTCACATCATATTCAATTGCATAATAACCATGACAACTGAAAGCATATTGTTAGCCATTTAAAATCATTCACATCTTACTGAATCCACTACCATCCATGTAGAAAACATTAGCAACGATAATATTAGAAATATGACTAAAAATGAACCAATATGTTTGATGTGCTTGAATGAAATTAAGTTATCTTAAGCAAAGTATGATTGAACTCCCATCCTACAACCATCTCATGTTCATGCTTAATATCAACTGCTTTACTTGGCACAATTATAGGTGTATTTCTTGCATAAGTTGCCTTCTTTAATTGTTCCATTGTTAGAAGAGATTGATTTTCTTTTATATGATGAGCATGTAGAACATATTATGTCCCTTCTTTAGTTAAGTGATAGTGATTTTGTTCCTTGAAGAAGATTTATTTGCGATCATATAAATAAGGGCTACCTAAGACCATTCCACATGTTTCTAGCAGCACCACATCACATGTTACTTTATCCACATACTTAGATGTAATTGCTGTTAAAATATTGTGTAACTGCAAAGAATATTCTTATCCCCTTTTGTGGATAAAGATAAAATATATTTATTATTGATTAGATCAATCCCCTTTTGTGGATTGATCATATTGGTCATTGTAATTGACCAAATCCTCTCTTGTGGATTGGTCAAACCCTAAAATTAATAGGCTAAATAAGAAGTCGGCCCCATAATATATTAAAGAGGCCCCAAAATATATTAAAGGTGGTTATAACCAACCAGAAGAAGAAGTCGGCCCTGCCAGTGAAGAGACACTTCCACACGTGCCAAAATTGTATAAATAAGAGAGGCCAACGCCTCATTTGGACACACACTCAGCTCTCTCATCTAGTGCACAAGTATTGAAGGAAGCTGTAGTTACCAGTTGTCGGAAGAAGGAAGAGAGAGAGAGGTGTATCTCTGGGAGAGGAATTTTTGTGTTGTTTGGCTCATTGTCTTGGCATTGTATTGGCTATCTATATTAAGGAAGTTTTGTTGGGTTTTCTTCCCCTAGAGGGTTTCCCAGGATAAATGCTTGTGTACTCTTGTTATTGTGTTTCTCTCAGTGATCCTATCTATGTTATTGTTATCTAGTAAGATGAAAGTAACCTAATAATAACAAAAACTTTAACATGGTATCAGAGCTAAGATGAAGATAGCATCTGTCATAGGAAAAATAAAAACTTCACTGTTGTCATACATGAAAATTAGGGCTTTTTATTGAAGAAGGTTTTCAACCCTAAATCCATCTAGAAATGTGTGCCCTACCTAAAGGAACATTTTGGCATCTTCAATGCACATTTTCAGTGGCTAGATCTCCTGGAAAGTGAAACCCTAGTTTTCACAAAGTACTAGAAGTACCAAAAAACCAGAGTACCGGAAGTACCATACGTACCAGAGTACCAGAAGTACCAGAAAACCAGAAGTACCAGTCCAGAAATCCGCAGATCAAGTTTGAAGGGGTAAAATTTGGATTTTCAGAAATCTGACTGTACCAACATACTCGCCTCAATCCAAAGTGCAAGATACCAGATATATAAAATATGCAGAACAGAAACGAAATGCTAGAAATAACAGAATAACAGTGAAATATCCAGCATAATCTTCACAATACACAGAAATGAT
>ML781141.1:253710-276785 GCA_009831015.1 Picea engelmannii | reverse complement strand
ATCCTTCTAGAAGCGGAAGCTTCTATTAGGTCTTCTTACATCCGCCTTATTCTATTTTATTGAAAGGTCTTATTAATATTGACCTTTATTACATCCGAATACATTAATCTACCTATGTGCGGGTTAGGACCTTAACACAAAGCATCTTTTGGTGAGCTCAGTTTTCAGATCCAAGAAATTTGATTTTTTTATTTCTATAGCCCGAAGGGCTAGGGTTTCTACTGCAAGAAAGAATGGCTACCAGCATGAGGGTAGAAGATAGGCTAGAAGGATCTAGAAACTTCAGATCTTGGAAGCATAGGTTGCAGATGATTCTAGACGAGAATGATCTCCTAGAACATGTTACAGTAGGTGTACCAGAACCAGATGAAGCAGAGAAAAAGACCAAGCATAAGAAGAATGAAAAGAAATCAAAGAGAATCATGTCAGATTCAGTGAAGGATCACTTGATCCCTCATATATCCGAACTACAGACAACAAGGAAAATGTATGAAGCACTCAACAGGTTATATGAAAACAAAGACATCAACCATAATCTTACCTTAAGAAATCAACTTTGTAATATGAAGATGAAAAACTCAGAATCTCTCACATCCTACCTTATGAGAGTTTCTCAGATCAGAGATCAACTTGCAACTATTGAAGATGTGATTAGTGACAAGGATCTTGTAACCACAACCCTAAATGGGTTTCCAACATTTTGGATTCCTTTTGTACAAGGAGTGTGTGCAAGAAGCAAGTTACCCAAGTTTGATAAGTTATGGGCAGATTGCACACACGAAGAATCTATACTTGCAAACCAACATAAGAGATTAATTGTTGACGAAGAGAAAGCTCTTACAACTCAAAATAAAAGAAGAAGTTCCTTCAGGAAGAACAATAAAGAAGCTAACTCCGTAAGAGTTCCAGATAAGAAGAAAGATATTTCAAAGATCAGATGCTACAATTGTCAAAATTTGGGACACTTTTCCTATGATTGTCCTCAAGTAAAAGGTAAAAGAAAGAATCAAGCACATGTGGCAGAGGAAGAGGAATCTCCTCCCTCAAAGAAAGCTTTAGCAGAAATTAAGGATTATGTACTTTAAGTTGAAGATAGGTTATTTGAAGAAAGATAGCAAATGGTGGAGTCCGTGGAGCCTCCTCACACAAAAACAAAAGATAAGTATTCATGTTTATTTCTAGTATCTTGTTTAGTTCAATACTTTATCATTACAAGTTAGATTTTTGTGAGAATGTTAATTAACCTCATTTTACTTTAGTGTCTATGCAGACTTATGAAGGAAGTATCAAAGAAAAGGATGAAGAAAGAGATAAAATATTTATTTCATGTATGATCACTCATGAGAGTGACCAGGAAAACATATTGTAAGTAAGTTTACAAGTCTCGGAAGAAAGAAATTATGTCGTGACTTGCAGAAGTTAGACAAAACAAGAAGGACGTATGATATGATGACAGTCAGTAAAGACTAGACAATATCCAATATTTATATAGGAGCAGGAGGCTCCTAAAGATGCAAAACATAAATGTTCAAGATGAAGAAAAAGATGAATACTCAGATAGAGTTGATGAGATGCAGGTAACTACATGTTGCTCCAGTACCATTCTTATAGATGCAGAGGGAGCAGGTTGATCCAGTATGAAGTCAGAAAGAAATGATCGAACTCAAGAAGGAACCCATGATATTACAGAAGAAAAATTCAAGGATGATTATTAGAAGCGCTTAGTTTGGTGCAAGAGGGAGCTATGTCTCCGAGTTCGAAATGGAGAATCGTGATTTGCTGCAGTTAGGAAAGCAGATGGATGGTGCCCAACAGATGGGTAGCATGGTATTATACCATGGAAATATTTTGGACCATAAGAGATTTTTTAGATCCCATAGCTAGACCTTCGTAGAGAAGGAAGAGACCTTCGTAGAGAAGGAATGAGAAATCCCACAGGTATATCTTCGTAGAGAAGGAAGAGACCTTCGTAGAGAAGGGGAATGAGAAATTTGCCAAGGTTGGCCTTTGTCTAAGTGTTGAGTTTTGGATACTCTAGGGACATGCTAGAATACCTTCGTAGAGAGGGGTGTGACCACCCTCGTAGAGAGGAATGTGGATGTTTCTCCAAGGGGCAACGAGCAGATACTCTCCTCTAGCCAAGGATTGAGTAGCCTGGAACACAAACCTTGACCATGTGGAATGGCTAGTTGGCTATTGAGGTTTGTGTTGTGATCCTGCGTGGATCATGGAAAGGGAGTCTAGTCTTGACCAGGCTAGCATCTTAGCTTCTCTAGTTCATGTGGGATGACTAGGAGTGAAGCTATGGTAGTAGTCCTCCCCAGTGGATGGGTGAGATAGATGACTACAAGAGAAGGGAGAACATAAAAGGAATGGAAAAAATCATAGAATATCTTCTGTGTGAAGATAAGACATATTATGTGTGAAGATAATATATCTTTTGTGTGAATATAAGAAAGAAGTATTTTCTGCGTGAAGACAAAAGAAAGAAAGGGTATATTCTACGCGAAGATAAAGAGAACAAAACTTCCAATGATTTATAGATATGCCAGTCAGTGATCATGATGCCAGATGACCAAGTGGATTATATTGGTGCCTCCTGTTATTCAGTTGATGATGTTACCTAGTTGATGATGTTGCCCAATTGATGATGTTACCTAGTTGATGATGTTTCCCAGTTGATGATGTTATCCAGTTGATGATGTTGCCCAGTTGATGATGTTATCCAGTGGATGCTACTACCTAGTTGATGTTGACATCCAGTGACCTATAAAAAGATAAAGAATATCCTTCTTGTTAAGAGGGAGTGTTAAAATATTGTGTAACTGCAAAGAATATTCTTATCCCCTTTTGTGGATAAAGATAAAATATATTTATTATTGATTATATCAATCCCCTTTTGTGGATTGATCATGTCGGTCATTGTAATTGACCAAATCCCCTCTTGTGGATTGGTCAAACCCTAATTGTAATAGGCTAAATAAGAAGTCAGCCCCATAATATATTAAAGGTGGTTATAACCACCCAGAAGAAGAAGTCAGCCCTGCCAGTGAAGAGACACTTCCACACGTACCAGAATTGTATAAATAAGAGAGGCCAATGCCTCATTTGGACACACACTTAGCTCACTCATCTAGTGCACAAGTATTGAAGGAAGATGCAGTTACCAGTTGCCGGAAGAAGGAAGAGAGAGAGAGGTGCATCTCTGGGAGAGGAATTTCTGTGTTGTTTGGCTCATTGTCTTGGCATTGTATTGGCTATCTATATTAAGGAATTTTTGTCGGGTTTTCTTCCTCTAGAGGCTTTCCCAGGATAAATGTTTGTGTACTCTTGTGATTTTGTTTCTCTCAGTGATCCTATCTATGCTATTGTTATCTAGTAAATTGAAAGTAACCTAATAATAGCAAAAAATTTAACAATTGTAAACTTTATGATACATTTCTTTGTTATGGGCAATTTGTGATCTTTGCTTATGCAATTTAGTGAATAGGGTTTGTGATTCATCTTAGAATTTAATCCCAATTTCTTAACCACTTCTTTTGAAATTAAGTTATATTGAGATCCACTGTCTATTAATGTATCGATCTTAGTATGTTTCATTATGACCCTTGTATGAAAAAAAATACTTCTTGAATCAAAACCATCACCAATTTTACCTGTCAAACCAGCTGTTGTAATCTTAGACTCATCACCTAAATCATACCCCAAGTTTGTTGGTCGTGTTGTTGTTGAAACTTTTTGCCTCCCTTTCCTCTCTTTAAACCACTTTGGTTTCTTCTCTGGGTGAAATTGCCAACAATTCGCATCATTGTGCCCTTAATTCTTGCAATGCTTGCAAGAGATCTTCTCTTCCTTCATTGTCACTGAATTTGGTTTCTTCCCATTCCCCTTTCCTTTGCCATCATTCTTTGAAGATGATTCCCCTGATACACCAACTCCAATTTTCCCTGCTTCAATATACGTCGCTCGAAAAGAAACCTCATCAAGATTAGTAGGTACAAACATAAATACAATATTATGAATATAAGCAGCCAAACCTCCTATATAATTCATAAGAGTTTCTTGTGTAGTCAATGGAACATCTAACATCAAAGCCATCTTACAAAATTCATCTGTATATTCGTGCACTAATTGTCCTTTTCTTAACTTAAGACTTTTCCATTCAATTAAATCATTTTCCTTATATCCCAATGGATAGAACTATTTTCTAAGTGCAGAAATAAAATCATGCCATGATGGAAAAATCTTACCAACTTGTTGAGTTCCATGTTGTATCTTATGTTTCCACCAGATGAGAGTTGTGCTTTCAAGGCGAAGTGATGCCAATCTAATTTTGGTTGCCTCATATTTGATTAATTGTTGCACATTGAAATATACCTCCATCTATCTAACCCAATTATCAAGTTTCTGAGCATTAACTTCGCCAACATACATAGGAAAAACAAATTTTACATCAAGTTTAAGTAATGGCATATCGGTCTTATGTTTATGAGAATGTTTTCTTGCAGTAAAAGTTGAACTTGTAATTGAAGAAGAAGAAGAAGAAGAAGATGGAGATGAAGGAGGTGAAGGAGGAGTTTTAGGAGGGTCCTCTCCTTCTTCACTTTTGTCTTTCTTTAAAGAATCCCCCAGAACATGTCTCTTCCATTCCAAGTAATCATCATACAACACTTTTACCATCTCCGACATGGCAAAGAAAGTTCTTTGAAACTCTCTTTCGTTTTGGGAAAGTCCTTCTTCCAATGCCATCTTCTTAGTTTGAGATGTCCTCTTTGTTGATCCAATCTCAGGATCCCCTTCTACAATCTCTCATTCACCACGACTTAGTTTTTCCCTGGTAATCATGCAAACTCAAACAACCAATTTTCAACATGCTCTGATACCACTTGATCTGAAATTGATCTTTTAAACACTTTGGTTAAGTTTATGCATGATTTGGTTTACCACTTAGGAATTAAGAGAAGAAGAAGATTTTAATGAAATAATTTTGTAGCCTTCATACGGAATACAAAACAAAAAGTAAACATTAATAAGAGCAAAGAATAACGCCAATATTGTTAACGAAGTTCGGCACAAATTTTCCTATGTCTTTGGGCCTTTGTCTCTGTGGGGGAGGCTTTATTATTAATCTTAAATGCTTCAAAAGTACATTAGAAATGAATCAAATGAATTAAAAATTGGTTTGGTTGTGCTTTTCTCGACCTCAAGAATCCAACACAACTGACGAAATTGAAAAAGGTTGAGCGTAGCTCTCGGAAATGGCCTCCAAAGTTCGCTTCTGCAATGGCTTCCCTGCATAAAAATGGCTTGGGCCTCACAATTCTTCATAATTTATCCTTTTATGAAATTTTTTGGACTTTCAAAAACCTCTGGTTTATATAGATTTTGAGTTGGGGGTCGAAATCCAACTTTCCCCCAAGATCTGGCCTCTTTCTGGGCTCTAGATCCACTCTTTTCGGCCAAAAATCCACAAAAATCAGCAAAAAATATGCTTAAGCCCCCAGTTAGGGCGCGCCCCCCACCCTTTTGTGGTCATATGAGGGCCATGTGGTCTAGTGAGAAGGGGCACACCTCCCTTAGCTGGAAAAGGTGCTTAAGTTTAAATTTCTGAAAAGTGGGTTTTTTTTCTAAAGTAGTAATTCACCCTTTATGGTGAGCTCATTATGCTTCAGTCATTTGAAGAAGTAGGTCATGGGATCAAATCCCATGGATTCCAACAATATAAATTTGACCTTTTTAAGGCCTGGACCATGGTGACATGTGACACCCTTGGATTGGACCATGTGTTAGCCCATGGTTGGCCAATCTTTTGCCACATGGACTATCAAAACTTTGACACTTGTCATCATGAACCCTTGCCACTTGTCATGATCTAGTGATACCACATGTCGTCACCTGATGGATGCCATTTGTCGTAATCTGAATCTGCAACGTGTCACATGCTGAAGATTCCATGTGTCCCTTTGACCCTTTGACTTTTTGCTGGAGAAGACCAAATTTTCCAACTGCCATAACTTTCTCATACGACGTCCATTTTTCGATTTGTTTGCGCCGCCAAAAATCTTGCAACAAGAAATTCACAATCATGTCATTTTCTTGACCTTTTTAAGGCCTTGACCATGGTGACATGTGGCACCCTTGGATTGGACCATGTGTCAGCCCATGGTTGGCCAATATTTTGCCACATGGACTATCAAAACTTTGACACTTGTCATCATGAACCCTTGCCACTTGTCATGATATAGTGATACCACATGTCATCACCTAATGGATTCCATTTATCGTAATCTGAATCTGCCACGTGTCACCTGCTGAAGATGCCACGTGTCCCTTTGACTTTTTGCTGGAGAAGACCAAATTTTCCAACTGCCATAACTTTCTCATACGACGTTCGTTTTTCGATCCATTTGTGCCGTCGAAAATCTTGCAACGAGAACTTTGTGATCATGTCATTTTCTTGAGAATTTGAGAACTTTATTTTTTATCATTTCAGGATCCATTTTGGATCAAGGCACGACATGATTAGCATAGAACAAAAAAATCATTCAAAGTGAGAGACAAAGTTTGGTTACAATTGAACAAGGAAAGACTACAGGGTCCTGGTAAGAAGATCAAGGCTCTGTAGTATGTCCCTTTTGAGGTATTGGAGAAGGTGGGAAATAACACCTAAAGATTAATTCTACTCCCTTACATTTCCATTTACTCAGTAGTGAACGTGGCAAATTTGAAACCTTATGAGCCTTCCATGTTGGAATAGGAGGAGTAGAAGGTCCTACCTACCATAGATGACTTAGAACTATATGCTTAGGCAGATTTGGCAGATGAAAAATATTTGTAGAAGAGGTATAGGACTGCAAGAGAGGGGTATCATGAACTTTGGAAAATTGAGTTGAAAGGACAACTTCCAGGCAAGGAAAAATGGTACACCAGGGAGAAGGTAGAGGAAAATTTTCCTCACCTCATTCAATAAATCTTTTGGGGAAAAAAATACTTCCTAAATGGGTAGGTATGATCTAGATTGGATCATTATATAATTTGTCATCTATCTTGGTACTTTCTGGGTGGAAAAAATTGGAGGAATCAACATGTAGATCCATTTTAGTGGTAGGTCCCAATTTAGAAAATTGGGTCCAAAAAAATCGTCTAAAATATCATAGAGCCATTTTGAGGCATTAAACGACATCATTTTTATCCAAACCTACTCTAGAGGAATATGCCATATTCTACACACCAAGACCTTTCCATGGTGCAAGAATATTCTCAATCATAGTTCGTATGTGAAAGTTATGTCTCTCTCAATTTGACCTACCATGTTTACGGTCACCATGGCATGAGTGGATGCCACGTCTACCCCATTACTCAAAATGTTTGGGGCTAATCATGTGTGGAATTTCAAGAAGATTCTAGAAGGCCCAAAC
Organism: Picea engelmannii; assembly: GCA_009831015.1. Classification (NCBI taxonomy): domain Eukaryota; kingdom Viridiplantae; phylum Streptophyta; class Pinopsida; order Pinales; family Pinaceae; genus Picea; species Picea engelmannii. Next base: position 269,367 of record ML781141.1, on the reverse strand, counting down.
CTTATCACTAATTGAGGGTTGAGTAAATCAAACACATAACCGTACACAACTATTGGGCTATGTCAAATACTAGGCCGCTAGGAGGAAAAAGGGTTCCACTCTTTTGTATTGTACTTGTACCATAGTTGAGCATATAATCCAAGGAGTGGTATTATGAGAGCATATCATAGGAGGTAGGAGACCCTGAAGGCAACTCCACAGTGAGTGCCTCTTTCTTTGTACTTGATTTCCATAATTGAAGAAAAGAGAGAAGAATATATGTCTCACTTTATAGCTGGGTTTTCTCTCGTATTGGGTTTCTCATGATACATCTTGTTTTCAATTGTGTGGATGATGTGTATATTTTTTCCTATTATTTCATTTTCGTATTCATTTAATTTCACAAATTGAAGAAAATCTAGTAATTAACTAATATGAGATTTAACGAAATAAATTGGAAAAAATCTAATATTCTAGAATAGTTTAAGATCTATTGTAAAAAAATGTTCCAATGAAATATCCATGGTGGTTTACATATCATTTATGGGACAAGAGACCCCCTCTATACAATAATTTCATTACTTATTTACTTATTTTACAAAATTGTATATACCCTACTCTCCTTCGAATTCAAACTTCTCCCTCTTTTAAAATATATCTCATATATACGCTTATTTTATTCACATATATTAATAAATATAATTAATCATAAAAAAAAATTACCAATTAATTTCATACCATAATAATAATATATTTATATTTATCAAAAATTATCATCTATATAATTAATTTATTGTTTATAATGTATTTTCAAATAATTTTATTAAAACATTATACTAATAATATATTTTTAAAAATCTATATAACTAATTTATTGTTTATAATGTATTTTCAAATAATTTTATTAAAACATTATACTAATAATACATTTTTAAAAATCTATCTTTTATATATATAGTTTCTTTATTCATATTCATCATATAATATGTAATCTATTTATAAAATTACCTTGAACATGCATAAGGTTACTATGACTAAAAAACCTTAGAAAATTGAACACTCCTTTGCAACAATCTATTTTGTAAGCATGTTATTTTCTTTCACGTGCATTGTACTTAAAAACAATGGATCAACTTGATCTTTTAGAAATGCCTTTCTCATGCACACAATAAGATAATAAAAGTTCACTTTATCTCTCTGTAAAAATTAATATTGTACATTGTCATTTTATTCAAATGCATTGCATTACATTACATGTAAAACCTATCCTATCTATGAATTTATCTTTTGAAAAGGTGTCTAATTAATATCATACATTGTTACTTTATTCAAATGTATTCCACTACATGTAAAACCTATCCTATCTATGAATTTTCTTTTGAAAAGGTGTCTAATTAATATCATACATGGTTACTTTATTCAAATGTATTCCACTACATGTAAAACCTATCCTATCTATGAATTTATCTTTTGAAAAGGTGTCTTTGTTATGCATAGGATAACAAGGGTGACTATTACTTTCAAATGCAATGGAATATGGGAATATGAAATTTCTACATTACTTTTTCATTTCATTGTTCATGTTTGTTTTTTCTCATTTCATTTTTCCATTAATTTATGTTTTCTTTTTCATTTCATTTTTCATGTTTGTTTGTTTTTTCATTTTATTTTTTCATCAATTTATTTTTTCAAAAAATGTTTTCTTTTAATTGTTCCATTCATTTATTTTTTGAAAAAATATTTTTATTCGAATAACAAGTGGTCACTATCACTTACAAATTAATGGAAAAAAGGAATAGATAACTTTTATATTGCTTTTTCATTTCATTGTTCATATTCATATACTTTTTTCTATTTTTTTCTTTATTTTATTATTACATTAATTTATTTTTTTGAAAAAGTGTCTTTTTCATTGTTTTATTCATCTATCTTTTGAAAATGTTTACATACCATGTACAAAGTAAAATAGAATAATAAGTGATCATCACCACTTACAACTGTAATGGAATATGGAAATAAGTAACTTCTAGAAGATGGAAATAAGTAACTTCTACGTTGCTTCTCCATTTTATTTTTCATGTTTATAATGTCTTATTTTCTATGATTTTTCTTAATTTTAGTGTTCCATCAATTTATCTTTTGAAAAAGTCTCTATTTCATTGTATCGTCTATATATCTTTTTAAAAAGTGCCTTTGTCATGTATAGGATAATAGGTGGTCACTCCCACTTACAAATAGATGATGGGAATATGTAACTTCTTCATTTCATTGTTCATGTTCATACACCTTATTTTCTACACTTTTTCATTTTATCGTTCCATCTATTTATCTTTTGAAAAAACACTTTTTTCATGCATATGATAAGAGGTGGTCATTACCACTTACACATGCAATGGAATATGGGAATAGGTAACTTCTATGATGCTTCTTCCTTTGGTTGTTCATGTTCGTACATCTTATTTTCTATGTTTCTTCTACATTTCATTATTCTATCCATCTTTTTTTTTAAGTGCCTTTTTCATTGTCCCATCAATCTATCTTTTGAAAATGTTCCTTTATCATACCACTTTGAAAGATTCCATTGGGGCTTTTATGAGATGCACATGATCGAAGGTCAGGCTATTTTGAAAGATCCCATTGGGCCTATTTCGAAGATGCACCTAAAAAACCATTGGCCACTTTCAAATGATGCCAATTTAGAGGATAAAGACAAGATCATTGTGCCTCTTCAAAATATCCCATTGGGCCTCTTTCGAATATGAAATCGATTGAAATAAAATATCCCATTAGGCCCTTTTAAAATAACATATTTCAGAATATCCTAATATTCCATTAGGCAACCCCCGAATGGGGTGCCACGTAGCAAACCGGAGCCACATGGATAACACTGGGACGCAGTATTAATGCATCCACCGACGACCATCCACTCAGTCATTAACCCACCATGGATCAACGCAGCCATACCCAGGTGATGAGCCCCTTCGCGCAAGTGAACAGTACTGGGCATCAATGCACTCAGAAGCAAGCCTTAATGGCTATGGCGGTTGTGGTTTCCCTCGTCCTTACCACCAGAATTGACAGAACAAAGCGACATTTGCCCACCGCAGCGTTCATTCCACCGGAGCAACAAAAATTCATTCCACCGGAGCAACAATTTGAGGTCCCGTTGAAGCTCTGGAGCAGAGAAGTCCATTCGCAAGGAACCCTGGTCATCTCCAAGGTCTCCACCATGCCCAGAGCAAGAGGAAAGCTGCGCATGGGGTGCCACTTGGTACACGGCCGAAACTCGACGCCAGAGACAAAAGAAGTTTGAGCAGGCGCTGGCCATGGCGTCCATCCGAAGGCACAAGAAACCACGAATTCCTCCAATGGCGTACGTGGAAGAGATTACCTTGGAGGACACCATGCAGAGCTACCCCAAGCTCCCTCTGTTCACAGTCCCGGACAATTGGAATCCACCCACTGAGTTTTGCCTAGACGACAAGCCTTCGCCTACGGGCATTCCGCTTGGTCCCAAAGCCAACAGCCCAGAGGAGCATTTCATCACTTATTTTGTAGAAGAAGAGACCCCACCTGGTGCACCTATGGAGGCAGCGACACAGTTTTCCAATCAACTGGCACATGCAAGTGACGACGGAACAGAGCCCATTCCCCCAGCTTCCATCGACATCCACTGGCAGGAACAATAACTCTTCACCGACTCGGGGTACCTCACTCTCATCTTCGAGCTGAGGAGTCTGTTGGATGACCAGGTCTTTCGCCTCACCTGAATTGATCAACGACTCGACATGCTATTCGTGGCTCACTCCAGAACTCTTACAAAGCGGCAATGCTCAATGTGCGCGCAGGCCTACGCGCTTCCGGGAGGTTGGCGACAGCATGGGGATGAGGACGAGCACACAGGCTAAAAGGTTCAATGATGTTCTTGGTTAGGAATTTCTTTTTCTGTTCTAAACTAAGCTTCGGCCCAGTTAGTTCTTAGTTATATTATAACTAGTTTATGGCATACAGTTTAAACTTAATGGGTGACAGTCCTGGTTTCCTTCGGGCAGGACGAAACTCTGTTAATTTTGTTCGCTGGGAAACACATGGCACAGGATGCCCAGCTGTCTCGGTTTCCTGTTTAGGCGGGACAGTTGGCATCACAAACAGTCATTGTACCTTGACTATGCTAATATAACAAGTCCTATCCTTTTTTACTTAAAAAAAAAAAAATATTCCATTAGGCAAATTCAAAAGAACATCATTTGAATGCTCCCAATAGGCCATCAAGTTAGAGGGGAACACACTTTTGAACAACCTTTGAATGCCCCTAATAATCCATCGATAAAATTCAAAAGAACAACTTTTGAATGCCTCCAATAAATCATTAAGTCAACTCAAAATAAAAACATTCAAAACCATGAATAGGCCATTGAACCAATTTGAAACAACAATATTCAAATACCCTTTGTAGGCCATTGGACCAATTTGAAAGAACAACATTTTCATATCCTTAATAGGCCATTGGGAAATTTTAAATAACAACAACTTCATACCTCTTCAAAATATATAAATAACCTATTGGGCCTCTTGGAAGTATGAAATTTTGAAAGACCTTGATAAACCATCCGACCTCTTGGAAAGAACGTCTTTTCAAAGGCCTCGATGGACCATTAGGATTCTTGAAAAGAACATATTTTGAAAGGCTGCAATAGACCATTATCCCTCTTCTAAAGATCGAATCTTCTTTGAAATATTCACTTGTTGGATAAGCCACCGAGCCAATTTGAAAGTACATCTTTTGAATCCCCCCAATAGGCCATTAAGCCATTTCGAAAGAACAACATTAAAACACTTGCAATAGGCCATTAGGTTAATTCGAAAGAACTTCTCTAGTAGCTACCTAATAGACCATTGGGCCCTTTCAAAACATGTCAATTAGTCACTTTCAAACTAGATTCTTATCTTTGAAAAACAATAAGGTAAGGCCATAGGTATCATTCAAAGGCAATACTTTGAATGAAATGATAGATATTTTGTCCAATTTGAAGGATACATCAAATAGAGGCCCATTATCCTAGTTCAAAGGAATCCTTCAAAGAATATAAATGGGGGCCATAATGACTGCCATATGAAGTTAGTGCTTTGAACTTGGAAAAAATGGCTTGAAATCACCACCATGTTGTAGGCTCTAGACAATGTTTGAACTCACAAGGTTCAAAATCTTATTTGAAGGACCTTAGTCCATATTGGCATTTGGCCTATATCCATCTCAATATACATTAAGGATTCAAACTAGATATGGCCCATGCAATGTAGCTTCTAATGCATCACAAATTCCAAATTGTGTAACATAAATTTGAACACAAATACACTAAGACAATTTGAATTATAAAGACACACATCCTATGAATGCAACAATCATGCATACATATAACTCAAATTCAAAAAGTAATTCAATCCAAATAAATTCTAAGTCATTTTTGAATTCCACAAAGGCATGCATGTATATATCACAACTAACCTAAGCATGATATCCTCATGCACCTAACCATGAAATCCATTCCAATTCATACATAAGAAAACACCATCCTAGCAATAGAATTATAAGTAGGAATTAAACACGGAGATGTAATACTTATTTTTGAACAAGCTAGTTTAAGGAAAATGGCTATTAGAAAGAAATTTTCCATCCAACCATAGGAAATACTATGTGTATGCTACCCTCAAGTTGGGATATGAGGCCACCAGGGTGGAGAAAACATGCTAAGGACACTCAGGTTACTCACCTAGCCCAATTACTCTTGGGTTTATCCTATCTATCTACCACATAACTCTCTAGGAAATCTTCTCGCTAGCCCATCCATGGAACTCCTTTCAATTCCCCACATAATACCAGGAATATACCCTTTATATGATAAATAGTCCCTCAATCATATTAGATAGCCTTTCCGTTCTACACTCAACAGTCTATCAAGAACCCCTTCTCCCTCTTTAGTGTTCTCAATCTGTGCAAGAGGAGTCCAATTTGTTGTCTACCTTCAGGATTAACCCAAAAAATTCATATTGGCACTTATTCACTCAATGAGAAGCAATATATAGGGGAAATGGGTATGGCTTCCTATCAACAAATCCTTTATGCTTCCCTATAACCTTCCATATCTCTCATTTCTCGAGCTCACAACTTTCTCTTCCACATCTCTCCTTGATCACTTACTAGTTCAAGTCGCAACCTCCAACATGAGAATGAATATCATTGAATGGAAGAAAGAATGAATATAATGCATAACATAAATTTTTGAATGAGAATAATCAATTCAAATTTGCATGAGGGAAGTCTGTACAAAGAAAGAGATGGTTCAAATATCCATAAGGCTAAAATTTATATGGGGTTGGAGACTGTTACACTCCTCGATGCTTGTACTCAACACCCATGGCATCATAACCATGGAAGGTGAAATTAATCACCAACCACCACCTATGTTAAATGATTGGAGATTGGGATTTTGATCAAGAATACGGTAAAATGATGAAGGTTAGAAGATTTCAACAAATTAGGAGGCTTAGGATTATTTCTCAACCCGTTGGACCCCTTTCATCTTCCCCTCTAGTGGACTCATAGCCCCTCTGATTATCTTCCACAACCATCTTGGAACTTAATATTAATTTTGAAATAATATTTACATTTCTTGAGAATGCCATGTCATGTATACCTCATTGTATATAGAAAACATATTAATAGAAAATAAATTCCTAGACATTCACTAGTCATGCCCTGTCCTTGAGCTCTGCACTAGGATTTCATACAATTTATTTACATATTTTACACGAAATTCCATTCCATACCCTCATTACAAAACTTATTCACACTTGACACATAATTTGGTCCAATACAATCTAGGGTTTGAAATTGGAGACATTACACAACACTCAAATTATAGTATACATAATGAGTTCAAAGGGATTGTTGAGATTGGTATGAACCCAATCCCTTCTTCATATTATTAGTCCCTACCTTTTAGACTGGGATTATGTGAATTGACTTTCTATGTTTCTTTTAACATTAGCATTTGTTTAGAAAAACTAAACTAATCACATGGAATTCTTTTTTTTTCTTCCAGTTTTACTATGTTCTAACTTTTTTCACTTTAATTTTTTTTTACGTATATGAATCAAATACCATGTCATTTTATTTGGCTTCATATCAAGGAAATGCTTGATTTTCCATGGAATATTATGTGTCAAGTTCATATAGTGAAATTATTTTACTTTCGACATTGCATCATCCACTAATGTTGCACCTGAATGTAGCATTAATTTGATATTTTTTCCTATCTTAGTAACCAAAGTTGAACCATATTTTTTTGACATCATAAAGGATATAAGAAATATAATATAAGCCATTTTTTATTCCTTAGTAGCCTTCATGCACCAACTTTCATTCAACATTATAATGCAAGCAATATAAAATTTTAAAGGCCGAATTACCTTCCTTGCAACATTATCATATATTATAAAAAATATTTTACAAGTTGTGGATCTAACATGACATTAAAGAACGATTCCATTATTATTTAGCTTATAAAGCTAATTAAAGTACAATAAGAAATTCCTAAATCAAAGTAAATGAAAAACTAAACTAAAACAAGAGAAATACTCTATGGAATCAATTATAAGGCAAATGACTGAAAACAAACAAGTAGAAATAATATAGAAGTGAAATAAAATCCTACTGATCTAATCCTACCCTGACTACATTGGCACACAAAAAATAATGTGGCGCATAAAAAATAATTATATTACCAATTAAACCCTCAAAGGATACTAGTACCTCCAATAATTTCAAAGAATTGCATAGGTATGTTAGAATAGTATACTATGAACTATATAATTGAAGAGATTCAAGAATTGTATATTTCATTTCAGGAAAGAAGTATGAGATGCTTATTATTTCATGAAGGAATTTGAGCCATGAAAAGTTCACTATAAGAGGCTCTCACCCATGAATAATTGCAGTGTGACACACAGAGGTCGTTTGAGGAAGATCACGTGCGCAAAGAAATACAGTGTGTGACGTAGAGGTCACTAGAAGAAGTGTGCAAACATGAGGAGTTGTGATGCATCGAACAAAGGGTAATTGAGGAAAATATACATGAGGAGATGAAGTGCAGGACATGAGAAGAAACACTATGTGACTTGGGTCGAGAGACAAAAACTGAGGACCAAGTAAGTAAATTATTTCGTTGCTTCTTAAGATTATTAAGTGATGCTAATGTTGAGTGAAAGTTGACACGGGTGTTAGCAACTTGCATGGGGGAATAAGGGTCAGATAGAGATATATCAACTCCCCTACCAGAAAGGGATTAGTTTCAGGTCAGTAAGAATAAGTGCACAGGAAAAGAGTTCAATATGACCACTGAACTCGATAGTTATGAAATGGATGGGGTCATGTTGGATCTGAGTTACGACATGAATATCCTACTGAAGAAATCATGGGAATTGATGAGAAAACCAAACTTGGTTTGGTCTCCCATTCAATTGCGGTTGGAAAATAAGTACATGATATACCCTATAGGATGATTGGAACAAGTCGAAGTAAACATAGAAGGGGTGAAGACGATGGTTGATTTTGAAGTCAAAGAGGTTATGGATGATTTTGATCCCTACATTTCCCTACTTGGCATTGATTGGGCCTTTGAAAAGAATGTTGTGTTAAATATGAAAAAGAGACAGACTGACACTCTGCACATGATCACAACTTTGGATCCTAATGAAGGGGACAAGTACAATAAGTTGGTAGATGACGATGCATGGAGCTCTGTTATTGAGCATATCTACAAGATCACATGGCATAGCGAATATTATGTTAATCCCATGGTGGATGGGGAATTGAGTTGGAGGAGCGTAAAGTCATATGATATTAATTTAGAAGATGCCATGGAAAGGTGGTAGAACAAGATTTATGAAGTCTTAACAAGGAGATGCATGCATATTACCATCAAAGTGCACAGAAAAGAATTTGGGTCCTACCGGTTCAATGGGTCGGATCTAATAGATGCATTTATTTCCTGGATGTAGCACATTCCCAAACACCATCGGGTCATATCCCTAGATATAGTGTTAATAGGAGTACATTTGCAATGGTGGGATGCACATCAAGAAAATATTTGAGAATGGGCCTATGTGGAGGGTCCACTAAGAGAAAGGTTCTATCCAGGGGTGGATATCTGTCAGTATATGTGTTCTTGTGAAATGTGATGTGTATCCAAGCAGTGGTGTGGGGAACACAGATAATATCTAAAGGCCTAACATGTGTTTCCAAGAAATCACTCTGCTCCCCCCCCCGATTCCTCGATTTTCTACTGGGATGGTAAGGGAGTTGCACGCATGGAGGATGGAGTTGGCTACTCCATATTGTTTGGAAATGAGGAACACTTCCACACTAAACCTAGAAAAAGAGAGGAAGAAATATTTAATCAATAAAGTAAATGACAAAGCAAACACATAGTACACATAGATTTTACCCTTGAAACCCAAATCGGGAAAACCAACATTCCTTGAGCATTCTACTCTCTTGTTGTCTTATTCATTTATAATAAAGGTTACATATCTAACCTTGGTCCACACCTAAGACACAATTGACATCATACCCTCTTGCTTACACAAGAACAACCTTGTAGCCAATTCATCTTACATCTACATGACCAACAACCTCTATGATTATTGATTCTTGGCGATTAGCCATTCATCATTTTTTACAGAATTACAACACACCTTATTTATAGGCTTTATAGTAGGAAAAACCCTAAAGAAAAGGTGCCCAAAAATAGTTACATATCCATGCAGATCATTAACTATGAATCCCGCAAATCTCAGGATTCTGTTACAATCGACTACAAAGTCGGATTACCAGTCGACCTTCATTTGGTCTTCAATTGGTTGCCATGCATCCGCCTATTGACCTCTTTTTGGTTGACTTCTTTGATTTGGTATCATCGTTAGTGGTAGTTAACAAAAAAATGGAATGGAAGTCGGGCGGACTATACCTTTCGGTTGGTTTTCTTACTCATTTTGACCTCCTTACAACCGAGGTCAATTTTTCCACCTCTTCTTTTGATTTAGTCGACTCATATGAATCATCTTCTTCATTCCTCAGTTCAAACTGCACCTTCTCTGGATTATTCTCGTTCTGAACAATTTCTTCAGGATCAGACTTACTTCAGATTTCTATGAAGACCACATCTTGACTGTACATTATTTTCCTTGATGCATGATCCCAGAGCTTATATATTTTCATTCCTTCTTTGTATCCAATGAAAATACACTTGATTGCCTTCTTGTACAACTTTCTCCTCTTTTCCTTACAAACATGCACAAATGTATCACATCCAAATACTTTGAGATGTGAAATCGAAGGATTCTTACCCGACCATACCTCGTGTGGAGTCATGTCGAGTAGTGCCAATGAAGGATACATATTCAATAGATATTTTGTAGTGTCAACTGCCTCCACCCAAAATTCTTGTGTGATCCCAACACCATTGTGCATGCTCCTTGCCTTGTCCATCAATGTTTTTTTCATTCTCTCAGCAACTCCATTTTGTTGTGGGGTATGTGGTGTGGTATTTTTGCGTGCTATGCCACACTGCTTGCAGAACTGATCAAATTGCTTTTCAATGAATTCACCACTATTGTCATTTATTAGCACCTCAATCTTCTTATCAGTATGGTTTTCTACAAGATATTTAAACTCTTTAAATTTATCGAAATCCTCTTATTTATTCCTTAGGAAATATATCCATGTCTTCTTGGAAAAATCATATATTAAGGAGACATAATACAATGATCCATCAATTGAAGGCATTGAAACAGGGCCAAACACATCACTATGAACCAATTCTAGAATCCCATTTTCCCTTGTTTCTCCAGATGGGAACCTCACCTGACTTAGTTTTCCATATATACAATATTCACAAAAGTCGACTTCTAAATTACATGCAGGAAAGTCTTCGACCATACCTTTGTTATGCATAGATCAAAGTCATTTTTCTCCAATGTGTCCCATCCTCTCCTTCCATAGCAGGGTCGGGTCAACTTTATGATGAATTGTTGAGTCGGTTTGAATCGACTAAGCCCGAGTCGATTCGAGTTGAGTCGAATTCGATTCGAGTTGAGTCAAATTTGATTCGACTTCAGGAATAATTATTATGTTGCATCAAGTCGAGTCGACACTCCATAGTATCTTGTATAGGGTTCCAATATGAACTCCTTTTGTTAATACCATCACACCTCATACCATATTGCATGAATCCTTCTGAAATAGAGTGTGCACCCCTGCATCACTCATCTTGCTAACATATATCAGTTTTATTTCCAAACCCGAAATGTGTAGCACACCTGGAAGGGTTCTACTCCTCCCATCATGTAGTATCAATCGAAGTCTTCCTCGTCTGACAATTTTGGTTATCGAGTAACCCCCCAACAACACGTCTCCTCCTTCATATTGTTCATATTTGTAGAACCATTCTTTATGTGGTTTCATATGATAGGATGCTCCTGATTCAATCAACCAAACATCTCGATCCAACTATGTACTGGTCAACACCGTGTACAGATCACCTTCCTTATATGGAGTTGTCTTTCTCTCAGTCGACTACTTCTGTAATGCCCAACTTTACTGCATTTCCAACATCTTCTCATTGATTGAACATAGGATTTAGATCTACCCTTCGACTTAGACTTTCTACTAGAGAATTTTCCTTTATCTTTGTCAATCGATCGACCTCTCACCACTAAAGCATCTTTGGTCGATCCTTCCATGTTCTTCCTTCGCATTTCTTCTTAAAGTAGAGATGCAACCACATCTTCTAGTGCTAATGTTGTTTTATTACTCCCTATAGCCACAACTAAGCTACCACAGGAGTCTAGAAAAGAACATAATAGGTGATCCAGGAGGATCTCGGTGGACAACCACCCTTTCCAACTGGATCAAAATAGTTTTTTGGCAACTTACTATTTTTTAGCAGTTTTTCAGTTCCTGAACTTCCAAGGCCATTTTGAGGGCCTAAATGACTTTTTTTCGCGATCAGAAACCTCAATGATAGGTGAAGTCTCTGATTGAGCCCCATAAACGAAGCTCATCATCAATACATTTCCAACTAGCTATCGTGCACCCTAAACAAATATCGTATGAAAACTTTATTACCTCGAGAAATTAATGTACTAATTTACCCCAAAGGGGCCCACATGACTTTGGGCGCTTCATCTCCTAGGGTTAGTTTTTTGGATGTCTAGGGTTTTGTCATTCATTTTTATTGTAAAAAGGCTTTCAGAGCCTCATTGTACTCATTTTCTTGCGAATGAGTGTAGCTGTCACATCTCTTCTCAAAGATAAGCTACCACCATTCTAGAAAGCTTGTTTTCAGTCTGCATTTTACAGTTTTCAACATATTTTTTATTTAATAGAAGTCGAGTTTTATTGTATCTCTGTTATTTTTCACTGTGTCTATGTGTTAATATTATAAATCTGTGGTTTCATTTTGTTCCACTCATAAATCCGGATCAATAGGATAATACATTTCTCCTCCTTAGTGATTTTAATATCCACATAAGATAACTGTATTATAATGGTATTAAATGCATTTAAATGCTTAGTCACCGAACTTCCATCACTCATCCTCAGATGATACAATTTATTTATGAGAAACAACTTATTTACCATGGATTTGGATTGGTACAATCTCCCCAACTTGTCCCACAATTTCTTGGTTGAATCTTCACCTGAGACATTCAACAACACTGAATCTACAAGACAAAGTCAAATTGTACTCCTTTCTCTTCTCTCAAGTTTTTCCCATTCTTCCATCGACATACTTGTCGGCATGGCACCTGGAAAGACTACTATCCATTTTTCTCGATCTACAAGGAGATATTCAATTTTAAGCTTCCAAAGCTCAAAATTCTGGCCATTCAATTTTTCGATCTCTATTCTCGAGTTGCTCGCCATTATTTAACACAATATTTTAAATATTTATGATTTACAACTCTTATTGAACCTAGGTTTTACCTCAAATCCAAGGTTGTTAAACCAAGCTATGATACCATATGTTGGGAAATGAGGAACACTTCCATGCTAAACCTAGCAGAATAGACGAAGAAAGATTTAATCAATAAAGTAAATGACAAAGAAAACACACAGTACACAGAGATTTTACCCTGGAAACCCAAACCAAGAAAACCATCATTCCTTGAGCATTCTTCTCTATTGTTGTCTTATTCATTTAGAATAAAAGGTTACAAGTCTAACCTTGGTCCACACCTAAGACACAATCAACATCATACCCTCTTTCTTACACAAGAACAAACCTATATCGAATTCGAATTATATATACATGACCAATAACCTCTACGATTATTGATTCTTGGCGATTATCCATTCATCATCTTTTACAAATTTACAACATGCCTTCTTTATAGGATTTACAGTAGGAAAAACCCTAAAGAAAAGATGCCAAAATGTGATTGCAGATCCATGCATATCATTGGCTAAAAATCCCATGAATATCGATATTCTGTTACAGTCGACTACCAAGTCGGATTACCAGTCGACCTTCATTTGATATTCAGTAATTTTCCACACACCCACCTGTCGACCTCTTATTGGTTGACATATTCAACTTGTTGTCGATGTATTTACCGCCTTGAACTACCTCGACCTTCGACTTCGACTTTACTCGGTCGAACCACTTTGATGTTCAACTTGTTGTCAATCCACCTCGACTTCGATTGTCAATCGATCCACCTAGACTAAAATTTCACTGCAAAGAATATAAAAACCCAACACATATGTTGTAATAGAAATAAAATCCACCCGTTCAATCCCCCTCAACCCCATTGAGAAAACAAATGAGCTACATAGGATTAAGAAAGTAGTGGTTAGTCAATAGATGCCACCATATTCAGATAGGTCGAGTTTAGTTCCTCCGTGGTGAAAAATGAGTGGATGGGCATGTGTGAGGAAGTGTCATGACCTGCAAGGGGTCACTGCGGCCAATTAACCAAGGGTGAACTAATGCAAGGGTGCGCAGGAACATGTGCGATGCTCCTGGAGAATAATACTCACGCATGTACGGAGACATCAATATCGGATTTAAAGTACGGTGGCTTGACTCTTTTCATGCCATAAAAGGTGACATATATGTTGTATGGTACCTAGGGAATAACCTATTGAAACAATAACTGACAGTAAATGTTAAGGTCCCACTCTCTGTGTTTGAAAATAAAAGGGGGGTGGACATGCACCATGAATGAAAAAGAGTGTGCAGAGGGATGACGTGGCTCGAAAATATAGAATTTCGGCTGGGACGCAACACAAAAACCTCTCTCACTTACTTTTGAAGGAACTGCCAGGACGATAAAAGTATGAATGTTATGGTGGGGTTCAAAGGCCACTGTACAACACTCCAAGTTATTAATTACATAGTTCACGTCTCTTCATTTGTACCGTTGTACTTGAATAGAAAATTTCCCTCATCGAGTTAATACTTTCCTAACTAAGCATGGGAGTTCTTATTTCTACAACATGGAGTTTATGACTTCAAAATGATGGAAGAGTAGTGCAAATGCAGGCATGAATAAAATATCCACATACTAATGTAGCAAACAAAAAACCTGACAGGAACACTCTTAATGGCTTCATCAAGCATGCCACATGCCTGTAATAAATCCAAGACCATCATATATCGATAGATACCAGAGCCGTCGTTACCTAGAAATGTGAGCTTTACAAGATCTTATATGGGAAAAGTGTAAGATGTTCAATTCACCAATTATGACATTAGAGATCCTACACAATTTCCGACCTTGGGCTTTCACAATTATGCGAAGGTGGTTTGAATTGCATACCGTCAACTGTTGGACACACCTACCACACTTCGAGTGGGGGTGAATGAGTGTGGGGCTCTTTTTACCAAAACTTCCCTCTTGCACAAAAACTCATCAATTAACATTCAACATTTATTCATTACCCATTGTTGTCATTTATAACCAGTTAGATGTGAGCACATATCAACAACATATATCAACAATATATCATCAACAAGTCATCACCACAATGAACACAAAGAACACAAGATGTATGTACAATTTTATTTTTATTACGGACTACAATCCTTGGGGTTTATCAGCAACAACTGAATAGAGTACAACTCTGTAAGAGCACCTGCCCTATAATGCAAGACTCAACTTACACCCTCAGCATCAACTGAGATGAGGCAATAGTCCTCAACAGATGTCAATATATCAACATGTACGTGACCCGTCAGTAGTGCAGCCCGTGTGTGCACGCGTCCTAGCTCACTACAACCCACGTGTGCACGCGACCAGTGTATAATGAAACAAGTATATGCTTCTGAGCAACTAGGGTTTTGCTTTGCTTCACATGCTCAGATCTTCTGCAACCTTAAATCACTTTCTCTTCTGTCTTCCACTGTCCAAACTGACCCACAACCAGTCACAATACATCCAATCTCTTCAATAGCTTGCTCATGCTCCTCAACAAATCAATATGAATTCTATCTCAATCATGTATAAACAACTAGTATACCATAGCAATCATGTCACTACTGAATCACAAGAGTGTTGCTCACTCCATCAACCAAATCAACCAAACTGAACCACATCATAGAAGCCATACCA
>ML781141.1:220817-248040 GCA_009831015.1 Picea engelmannii | reverse complement strand
TTTTGTCACTTCATTTTATCATTTAAATAATCTTTCTTGATTTTGTCACTTTACTTTATCATTTAAATAATGATTTCTTCTTTTCAAGCACTTTGACTTCTTTGATCTTTTGGGGCTTCAAGCCATCATATGGGGGTCCTTCATCTTCGTAAGACCATAACTCTCAAACCGTGAGGAGTTATGTGACATTCCACATACCACCGGAAATGGCATGTCAAGCACTATCCATCTAGGATAGTTTCGCCAACAACTTCATTGATCTTCATCTCATTAATCCACATGCAAGCATGGGTCCTCCAACCGTTCTTCTAGGATAACTCAATCTGTAAAGCGTCTTCCCGCAAGGGCTTTCACCATAAGGGGAACACTTTGGAGTTCATCCATTTGTGCACCTTATCAACCATGATAAGACAATAATGATTTATCTTTGCATCAATTCACCACTGCATCATATATATCAACTATGCATCATGTATCAATGACAACTCATTGATCCGTCTTCATCAATTGGTTTCCACTTTGACATCTATCATTTTCATCAAGGACAATACATATCAATCATTAATCAACTAATTACTTGACATCAATCAATCAAACCATTTGCATCAATGACGTATGATCCAACAATCTCCTAAATAATCAAACCATTGGCATCAATGACAACATGATCCAACATCAACAACTGGTGCTCACACAATACTGGGCCAAAACCTCTTCATTAGGTCGAAACATTGTTCCTGGTCGATTTCCCTCACTTTGGCCATGGGAGGTTGATGGCCATATACAACTTATTCTTACTTACTCACCTCCATAGGGGATACCATTGTCTGGGTGAAAATATTTGGTTAATGCAGCAGTGATCCAGAGGGTTACAGACTTACCCATGCATGATGAGGATCCCAAAAAAGAATTGATCGCTAGAGATGATTCCCAAAACTAGGTATATGGAATGTACAACACATTCTAGGGAACATGTGGGGTGGTAATCATTGAAATTATGCATGGGCGGTTTTATTTTCTATCCAATTGATCATGTAAAACCTTGCACAATTGTACGAAGGAGGAGTACCCCCTCAGGGTCATCATCATAGTCAAGCGATGTCTAGTAGGTGTCCAAATGGCCTGAGAACATTTTATATTGAATGAGTTCATTGACGACTACTTAGATGCCTATAAATTCTGGAAGGACTTTCATTATAGTTGGATTTTGCTGCTCCTTGCCATAGTTCTATGGAGGCCCTCTCTAGGATTTGAAAAAACTACTGGGAGTGGCCTTGTCTTCGTCTCTCCCTGATTCCTTCCATTACACAAAAGTAGGGACCCTGCCATCCAAGAGTCCCACGAAAAAATATTTCAAAAATGGTACCAACAACTTGTCTAGGAAACTTCTTCACAAATGTGCATACCACACATTATTCTCAACATGTATGCTAGCTACCTTATGTTTGAATGTAATTTTCATAACGTTTGTATCTATACCAGTGATGACTAGGGGGTTTCTATGGCATTGCTTTTGTTCTACAACATGAAAAAGGAAATTTAGCAGGGGGTAACCGAGTGGTTGACAAATCTACAACCAGTCCTAGATGAAGATATTGAGACTCTAGAAACACACACTAAATGAAACCAAGAACGAAAGAAATCCGAGGTTGTGCGACTACAGAAATAGTGCACGGTCCCCACTGGAGGGTGATCCACTGATGATGACTTGTCCAAATCACATCGGGACCCATGATCTACTTATCAAAATCATATTAACCTTAGGTCCGACCTTGAACAAAGGAATGTTGATCCATGAACAATGACACCCTCGACCCATCTTGCGCAACAGTAAACCCGCTCCACCCTAGCTAGTGCAAAAATACAATAGACCGGTCCAACCGTTCACATTGGCACTCCTCTTGTAGAATAGGTTCCATGATAGATGGCACCTAGCATCGGGAATTTTATCACTACTATCAAACGATAGTTTTTATTGCAACAACAAATCCAAAATCATCTTAACCTCAGATCCTGCCTTGAACACAGGAATGTTGATCCAAAAACAATGACACCCTCGACCCATCTTGCGCAGTAGTCAACACGCTTTAGCCTATCTAGTGAGAAAAGACAATGGATCGGTCCAACCGTTCACATTGGCACTCCCCTTGTACAATAGGGTCCATGATAGATGGCACCTAGCATCGCGAATTTTATCGCTACTATCAAAAGATAGTTTTTATTACAACAACAAATCCAGACGGAGGCTACACGTAGTTTGACCATATATGTTCACAACTTGGGGGTACAACGATGTCATCCGACAATATAACATGACCACTAGCTTTAGTGGGAAGCTCCAGTAGTCTTCCATGGGTTCCTTGATTTGACCCATCAGTACCCAATCCGATGGACATAGCCAGTACCAGCATCCCATTGGCACAAAGTTTGACTCCACTGGTGCAAGAATGTGTTTCCACTCTACTTTCTGAGTTAAGTGATCAACACCAAACACTTGGGCGCGCTCATGCATATCTACAAATACAACACCAAGTGGAATTTTTTGTGTACAATCAGACGTGTGAGCACTATTAAAAGGAGGTTCATGATCACTAGGCCTTACAACAACAATATGATATAGAAGTTGTGGCCCATGACACCGCAAAGTCTCAATATACTAAGATTAGTACAATGTTCACTGACCTCATAGGGATGGTAGACATTTTTAATGTGCAGATAATGAACACCTCAGCATAAGGCCACAAAATTCCCCTCCATATTAAAATATCAGATGTGAAGGCCCGCCTAAAAAATTTGGACTCACAAATTACAGCACTATGTCTACCACTCCATCAGACGATTCCAGAGGCAATTCAACTGCAAAAAAAGATTGCATTGACCAAGGAATCCATTCAATATGGCCAACATAGATTAAAGGACTTATTAGGGTTGGTTGAATGCAACTTCACTTTATGGAATCATCTACAGAACCCCCTCGAGTTGAGTACCATTGATGATAGATTTTGCGCCACTGAGGCTGAGGTCGTATAATAAAAGAGTAGCTTGGTTTATCTAACTCTAAGTGAATGAATGATTTTGATGGAAGCTGTTGCATCTAAAAAAAAAGAGATTGCTTTCGTCCAGGATGAAAAACAAAGCATCTCAGAGCTAATCACTACTGCGGTTGATAAGGCCTTAATCTTTTATACCTAGTTGGTAGACGTGTAGGTTGTTTCCAACCCCTTGATCGTAAAAATGGAAACAACAGATCTGACTGCCCCTTAGGTCATAACAATTGATACAGATGTGGTTTTTCAACTCACCCAAGAACTTCATGGTAACCTCAATGAGCTTGATCGCCAATTCAAGGAGTTCATTTAGGAACTCATGAAGACGGTTATGTCTGTCAC
This sequence comes from Picea engelmannii, assembly GCA_009831015.1. Taxonomy (NCBI): domain Eukaryota; kingdom Viridiplantae; phylum Streptophyta; class Pinopsida; order Pinales; family Pinaceae; genus Picea; species Picea engelmannii. Next base: position 244,651 of record ML781141.1, on the reverse strand, counting down.
ATCAGTTACTCTATGAGGCACTTGGCTTGAGGATGAGCCAAATAATAGTGGTGGGGGCCTGTTGGCACCCAAAGTTTTGGGTAAATATTGCACGTGTGTGCACAAAAAAATTTGTGCGTGCTTATTCCATTTTTGTGCATGCTCAAGCAGTTGCACAATGGGTGACAAGAGGCATGCACACTACATCATGTTTTGTAAGACGTGTCGGTTCAAGTTTTTCCAATGCGCGTTGGTCTGATTTTTGTGATGCACGCTAGAAATTAAAGAAGACACCACATGCACGATGGAATCGAGAAAATAATCTTTGGGAAATATCTCCAAATGATTACTATAGTCTGCATGAGGAATCGTGAGCTGGAAGAAGATGAGTTGGAAAGGTAGTTAAGATTGCCATGTTTCCAAAGAGACCTACATGGAATGCATGCGGGTGACAGAAACATGAAGGACTAGCATTCAAAGGAGTGAGTGGGGAAGAACTAAAAGTGATAGTGTGACAACTGAGAAGTAGACAAATGGGTGCAACGATGAAAAAAAAAAGGTTGTGTATAGTTGTGGGTATTGTTTTGGTTAGTCAATGTCCTTGAGCTCGCTCTGAGCTTATGTTTTGTAATGTCTCTGGTCTTAAGTTTGAGTCTATCATAACTACATATTATGAAGGAAAGCACATGGCTCTATGTAATGTAACACTGAGAAAATGTATAAGAGAGTAAGCCTTTGTTGTTGTCAATTGATAAGTTGCTTAATGTATGTCTATGAATGGTTGAATAAAGATAACAAAGCTGCAATGATTATGGTCCTATGATGTGTTGATCATGTGTCAATTAAATGTGTTTATTGTTGTTATACATTGTTAGTTGTTAAGTAGTATGCAATGGATTATTTGAATGCAAACCCATATGGATTCCTATGTAACTAGTCCTTCATCACCGACACAAGACCCGATGGTCTATGTGATTCTGATGGCATCTCGGGTGATACCTTCTTCAGTCTCTAACTTAGGATTGATATGTCGATGCCTTGGCATTTTTATTGGTAAACTCAGGATGAACCCTGGGTCTTCAACCCCCCACATTAATAAGGATGTATGCAAGCATGAACGATCCAACAACATATACATTACATACACGATAATATTCCTCAAATTGAACATCCATCCCTACAAGCTTTATGAAACTATGAATGGTGAGAATAATCTAAAACCAATCACAACTTGCAAAAGTGTAAATTTACAAAATAACATAATATCTTATTAACATACAAAGATAGATTACAATGCCAAAAGGAGAACCTTTTACATGATTCTTGATGGTTCTATTTATCAAATTTGCCAATGAATCTTGGATTTCTAGCTTCTATCCTACTTGGCTTTCTATCCTTATATAAATTTCATGTGAGCGTGTGTGTGTTACACGGTTTCTATTCTTCTTCATGTGAAACCTCCAACTAGCTTATTTTTATTCTTGCGACATGTATTCAACTAATGGTCATCTTTAATAAATTCTCCCTTCATCTAGGTCATCTATGAAGGCTATTGGTTTTCACCTCTATTACTTGACTAAGAAAGTATTGGTAGAATCTTCCTTTTTTGTGTTCTTTCTCATTCTCAATTTTTTTAGTAAAGATTTAATAACAAGGTGTAATTCAAGTGGACGTACCAATGCGATACCAATGCTTGGTGGATGTAGCCCAACATTTGGGTGAACCACGTTAATTGTTGTGTTCTGTGTTCGCATATGTATTGTTTATCTTATGGTAATTGTGTTTTCCACATTGGCAATTACAACAATTTACACATGATCCCATCTTTAATTTTTTTAATCGGATGTCATTCACGTGGAACTTGCACCTAATCTCATCTATTTTTTTTACTAGCATGTCATTTAAGTGAGACTTACACCTAACCTCATCCTCTTAAATAGTGGAACATTTAGGTGGATAGATCATGAGAATGAAATCTTAGTATTCAATAAACCTTACCATTAAACAAATTCCCCATTGGTCAAGATTTAATATCTTAAAACTTATAATATAGTTTGGTAAGAAGTTTTTTTTTTACATAGTTTTGTGACGAGGTAAGTTATTTCTACTCCAAACTTAAATTTTCATTAAGATTAATAAGAAATTATTTGAAGTTTCAATAAAACAAATGTCCTTTAAATAGTGTAAAAATTATGCATAAAGATTTCCATAACCATGGGTTCACTCCACCATCATACCTAATAATTTAGCAAAGTGTAATGAATCTAAGCATATAGAATGGTGAAAATTTAAGTATTAAAGATTTTTATAGTGTTGTTAATCTCTAAGATTTCAGTATTTTATTAGATATTGAAATCTTTACTATTAAGGTTATTTTTCTTTTAGATTTCCATAATATTTAGTTACTGATTTTTTGCTTATGTATGAAATGGATAAAATGCAAAAAATAGAGAACAGTAAAATACAATAACACCATCCACAAATAAACACACGATATGACCCGGGAAACCCAATACAAGAGAAAACCTATCTAGAAGGTGAGGTTGCTCTGTTGTCTTTTCTCTGGTATAAAAATGATGCAAGTACAAAGAAAGACGCACTCACAGTGGATTTTCCTTTGACTTGTGGCCTATATGGTTCCTACATAATCTCTCCTCATCTGTTATGCTCACAAAATACCACTCTCAGATGTTCTGCTCAACTATGGAACAAGATATAATGCAACAGAATGGAACCCCTTCTCCTACTAGTGGCCCAGTATTTAACATAGCCCGATAGCCATCTAGGGGTAGGTTTTTGACTTCTTCAACCATCAATTGTGATAGGGTTTGGAACTTCTAGAATATTCTTGAAATTACATACGTGGCTAGCCCCATATGCATGAGTAATGGGGGTTGACATGACATCCTCTTATACCACAGTGTTCGACATGGTAGGTCAACTTGTAGGAGGCATAACGTTTGCATACGAGCTTCAAATGACATGATTTGTACACCATTGGGAAGGTATCGATGTGTAGAATAGCATCACGTGCTTGGAAATTTTAACCCAAAAAAATGTCGTTTGATGCCTCAAAATGGCCTCAGAAGGTTCCAGACCCCAATTTTCCAAATGGGAACTTGCCAATAAAATGGATCTGCAAGCTAATTCCTCCATTTTTTTCCACCCTGAAAGGATCAAGATAGACGACGAACAATATGTTAATCCAATATGGATCATACCTCCTCATTTAGGGAGGATATCAGTCCCCAAAATATTTACTGAATGAGGTGAGGGAATTTTTCCTCTACCTTCTTCCTAGAGTACCATTTTTCTTTGTCTGGAAGTTGTCATTTCAAACCAATCTACCAAAGGTCATGTTTCCACAATTTTGTAGCTCTGGACCACTTCTACAAAATTGTGTTCTCTACCAACTCTGCCTGAGCATCTGGTGCTAAGTTCTGGTAGGACCTACTCCTCCTCTTGATCCAACATGGAAGGATCATAGAGTTTGAGATTCTCCACATTCACCACTGAGTAAATGCACATATATGGAGGCAGATCGAGTCTGTAGGCGTTATCTCCCACCTTTTCCAATACCTCAAAAGGACCATACCACATAGACTTAATCTTCTTACCAGGACCTTGTAGCCTTTCCTTATTCAACTGTAACCATACTTTGTCTCCCACTCTAAATGTTCTCTTTGTTCTGCGTTGGTCATGTCTATCCTTTTACTTTTCCCGTGACTTCTTTAGTGTCTCATGTACCTACAAATGGATCTGCCTGATCTTCTCAACAAATTTTTCTTCCTTGAATGCATCTCCTGTGAGGTCCTTCCTCACTCCTCATTGTTATCCATATACAATATCTAAGGGTGAAGGTGGAAAATATCCAAAGCAAGTTTCAAAAGGTGACTTACCAGTAGAAGTGTGGACTGCTCTCTTATAAGAGTGTTGTATATAAATCATATTTTCATCCTAGGTCTTTGGATGCTTCTGATTGTAACCCGTCAAAAGTTTCACCAAAGTCCTTTTGACTACTTGTGTCTTCCCATCTATCTGTGGATGGAATGTTATAGACCTCTTCAACTTAGTGTCCATCTTCTCCTACAATGTAGTCCAAAATGCACTGAGAAATATGGTATCCCTATCTGAGATGATGCTCCTTGGTATCACAAAGTGCACTCATACATGTTCAAAGAACTTGTTTGCTACTTCTTGTTCGTTGATGGTCTTTTTACAAGGCATGAAAATTCACATTTTGTTGAACCTGTAAACTACCACAAATAAATAGTCATATCCCTTCCATGTGGTTGGTAAACCTCCCTCAAAATCCATGGAATTTCTTTCCCAAGGTCGAGTGGGTACAGGTAAAGGATGGTATAGACCTTGCTTCCTATTGTTGGGATTGTTGGTACAACAAATTATAAATCCTATAATATATCGTGCTCCATATTCTTGAATTCTAGGCCAATATACATACCTCTGTAAGTTGATAACTGTCTTCCCAACACCAAAATGTCTTGCAACCTTGGAGTTGTAAGCTTCTTTGATAAGTTGCAATCGTTCACCTTTAGGAACACAAAATTTGTAGAGTAAGCCATTCTAGAAATGATAGTCATATTTCCTGTCACCTTATTCTATATGAATTTGGCCTTGTAGATGTTGAAACACCTCCTTGAAGTCCTCATCATCTATGTATGCCTCTTTGTATGCATCATGGGTAAAAGGCTCCATGTGCATCAGAGTTCCCAAAGCTGTAATCTTGGATGTGGGTGGTCATGAAAGCATGTCTTCCAACTTATGTGTACTGCCATTCTTATACTTGATGACTAGATGAAATTGTTGTAAAACCCCATCCACTTGTAATGGTTGGTTTGTTGTAGATTACTCCGAGCCTACAAATACTGTAGTGGTTGGTTATTTGTGTGGATGATGGTCTCCTTGCCCATCATATAGTGCTTCCACTTTTTGACAGCTTGTACCAAGGCATAGAGCTCCTTTTCGTAGGTATGGTAGTTGAGAACCACCCCATGCAATACTTCAGAATGATAGCATACTAACCTTCCTCCTTGCATCAAAATTGCTCCCATGTCATATCCACTTTCATCTGTCTCCACTTCGAAGGGATTCTACAAGTTTGGCAGCACGATCACTAGTGCTTCACGATCAAAGGCATTATGTTGATTCTCCCCCCACTAGAAACTCTTACCACTAGTTGTTATGGCATGGAGTGGTGTAGATACCACTGAAAATGAAGCTATGAACTTCCACAAGTATTGTGTTGCCCCCAAAAAACTTCTAACTTCAGTGAAATTTATAGGAATTGGCCATTTCATGATGACCTTCATCTTTGTTGGATCTATCTTGAGCTCCGCTCCACTGATCACATACCCCAAATACACCAAAGATTGTTGAGAAAATTCACATTTCTTGAGATTGGCCAGCAGTTGGTGCTTCTTCAGAGTCTCTAACACTTGCATAAGATGTGAGATGTTCTCCTCCCAGGTAGTGCTATAAACCAGTATATCATCCAAATAAACAATAGCGAATGAATCTAGATAATGGCGTAAAACATCATTCATTAGTATCATAAATGTAGCTGGTGCATTGCATAAACCGAATGGCATAACCAACCACTCATACAAACCTTTCCCTTTCTTGAAGGAATTTTCCAAGTATCTTCTTCTTTGACTTGTACCTGGTGATATTATGATTTCAAATCCAGCTTAGTGAAGTACTTGGCATGATGTAGTTGGTCCAATAGATCATCGATCCTTGGTATAGGGCATCGATTCTTTAGTGTAATATTGTTCAATACCCTATAATCGATACAAACTCTCCAAGTCCCATACTTCTTGGGTACAATTATGATCCAAATGGATATCGGTGGCAACCCACCTTTTCCAACTAGCTCAAAACAGTTTTCTGGCAATTTTGGCAATTTACTATTTTTAGCAGTTTTAACTTCCGGGGCCATTTTGAGGGCCTAAATGAAGGTTTTTATGGATAGACCCAACTCAATGATATCCAAAGGCATTATTTATTCCCCAAAATGAATCTCCTCGACGATACCTTTCCAACGGGATATCATACACCTAAAACGGAGATCGTATGCAAAAGTTACGACCCCGGGAAGTTAATGTACTAACTTACCCAAACGGGGCCCACATGACTTTTGGCGCTTCATCTCCTAGGGTTCGGTTTTTGGATGTCTAGGGTTTTTGGCATTCCTGTTTATTGTAAAAAAATGCCTTCAGAGCCTCATTGTAATGATCTTTTGGCGAATGAGCGTAGCCGTCACATCTCTTCTCAGAGGTAAGCCACCACCATTCTAGCAAGCTTGTTTCCGCTGCATTTTACAGTTTCAGCTTATTTCATTATTGAATAGAAAACTAGTTTTGTTGTATCTCCGTTATTTTGTGTTAAACACCTATTAATAATTTGTATTCATTTCATTATGCTCATAAAATCTGGATCAATGGTATCAGAGCGGTCTGCTCCTTGTCGTCTTAATGCATGTCCCCAATGAGGTCGGGGTACAAAGAGTTGTGTCTTGAGCTTGTTTCTCTTGAGGACAAAAGCTCTCGTACGCCCAAGAGACCTCTCATGGCAGGAGAAAATAAAGATGATGGGATAGGAGATCCTTTCAAACTGTTGATTGAAGAATCCCTCACAAGTGGTTGAATATACTAGAAGGGTATTTTTTTGTCCATAACTTTTTGAATAGAGAAAAGATTACTTTTGTGCACCTCAAAGCCGTTCCCCATGTCAAAGATTGGTGGGAAAAAAATTTTGAGCAAAAGGAAACAAAGGAACCCTCATTATTTGCAGTCATGACCACCTGAGAATCCTTTAGGGTTTTTATTAAGGAACAATACTACCCTGTCGGAAGTTATGACGACCTGTATACCAAATGGACTACACTGCGGCAAGAAAGAAACCAAGCAGTGTAAGATTTCACAAATACCTTCCATACCTTGCGGACCAAGCTGGGTATCAAAGATTCAGAGAGACATCTGGTCCTCAAGTATCACGGTGCTCTGCATCGATACATCCAAACCGAAATGGAATTTTTGGACATCTCATCCTTGGGCGCAGCCTACCGATATGTCGTCAAAATCGAGCAGAAGCTCAAACAAAAGATGTGGCAATTTGGGTCGGGAAACCCCTCACAACAAAAGCTAGTAAAGGGCAGCACCAACCCACAAAACAAAGAACAGAGCAGAGATGGACAGTATCAGGACAACCAGTCCAAGCTGCAAGCAAAGAAAGACACCAGAAAGACAAAGAAAGATATCGGGAAGTGGTGTGACTTCCATAAGAACCCTTGGCATAACACTGTTGACTGTCGCTCAAAGTAGTTGTTGGTGGCCAAAGTGAAAGCCTCTGAATTATATGCATATTCTGACTATGAGCCAGAACTAGAAAGGAGAAGATGGATCATTGATGTAGAACCCAATGCCACTGTTGCTACCACCAAGCTCCAGCCTGGCGAACCAGACGAGATAGAAGAAGGAGAGTGCCTCTTCCACTCACAAATGTGGGTAAAAGGCACCCCATTGCACTTCATCATTGATAGCAGTTGCCAAAAGAACCTCATATCAGCAGAGGTCTTCAAGCATTTGGCCCTGCCGACAATGCCGCACCCACAACCCTACACCATTGGATGGCTCCGCCAAGGAAGCAATCTCCACGTCATCCAAAAATGTCGATTGTCGTACGACATCAAGCCCTTCAAAGATGAGGTATTGTGTGATGTTGCTCCTCTCGAAGTTTGTGATGTTCTTTTGGGCCAACCTTATTTATGGAAATGTCATGTTGTATATGAGTCTAGGCCTTGTAGTGATATTATTACTTTGAACAAGAAATTGTACAGGATACCCGAGGCAGTCCCACCTAGTGTTATCTCCTTAATCTTTGTTAAGCAATGCAGGAAGGTCATCTCTCAGATGGGGAAGTTTATCTTCTTCGTGATTCGCTCTTAGAATAAGTGAAAGATCATAGCCACATCCAAGTTCTCTGTGGCCTACCTCTCCACATAGAAGAAGCAAGTAGATAAGGTCATGGAAAAATACTTGGATATCTTCTCCTCACATACCGGGGTACCTCTGCACTGCCAGGTCAAGCAACCCATCGATCTGACCCCCAATGCACCACTGCCCAATGGTCCAGTCTATCACCGCTCTCTGTTAGAGAATGAGGAGATCAAGCGACAGATCTAAGAGCTTCTCTATAAGGGACACATCTGTCCCAACTCATCACCTTGCGGGATCCCAATCGTGTTGGTACAGAAGAAAGATGGAACCTGGCGACTCTGCATTGATTACCGAGCTTTGAATGAAATCACAGTCAGAAACCGATACCTGATTCCCTGAATCGACGACCTCCTTGATCAACTCATGAGGGCCAAATACTTCAGTAAGATTGATCTGAAGTCTGGAAACCACCAGGTCCCGATAGAACAGACAGATGTATGGAAGACCGCCTTCAAGTCAAAGGAAGGCCTTTTTGAATAGTTGGTCATGCCCTTTGGTTTGAAAAATGCGCCAGCCACTTTCATGAGGTTGATGGACGATATCCTGTGACCATTCACCAATAATTTTGTAGTGGTGTATCTGGATGAAATTCTCATTTACAACAAGACTTGGGCCAAACACTTGCAGCATATTCAACAGGTTCTGCACACCCTGCGACATCACAAGCTATACACCAACTTGGAAAAATGATCCTTCGACATGGACAAGGTCCATTACCTAGGCTACATTGTTGATCAACATGGCGTACATGTGGATCCAGCCAAGATCCAAGTCATCCGTGACTGGCCAAACCCAACCACACTCACCGAGCTCTAGATCTTCTTGGGCCTGGCCAATTTCTACCGCACGTTCGTGTTGGGATTATACCATATTGCATGGGCCCTCATCCAAATAACTAGGGGTGGTGGTAAGGCAAAATTTGTGTGGGGGTGATCCCAACAATAAGTGTTTGATGATTTGAAGCAGTGCTTGTGCTCAACCCCAATAGTTTCACTCCCAGATCTACAACATCCCTTTGAGATCGAGAGGGATTCTTCTGACTATGCTGTGGGCGCCATTCTCACTCAGCATGGCTACCCCGTGGCCTATCATAGTGAGACATTATCAGATGTTGTCTGTAAGTACCCTACTTATGAAAAAGAAATGTACTCCATTATGCAAGCCTGCTTCCAGTGGAGACACTACATTCTTGGGAAGGAGACAATCAGCCACACTGATCATAAGCCACTGTAGTTCATGCAGACACAAGGAAAATTGCAGAATGATCACCATCAAAAGTGGTCCACATACTTGCATCAATTTCACCTCAACATCAAGTATAAAAAAAGAAGCACCAATCGCGTTGTTGATTGCCTCAGCAGACCGCCAGTCGCGACACTCACCACGGTGCTAGACTCTTGTGGCCATGAGACCTCTGGATGGCCCCAACTCTATGAGACAGACCTAGACTTCACCACCACCTACCAAATGTTGGGGGCAAACGCAGTTGTCGATAATTTCCATCTTCAGGATGGGTTGTTATGTCGTCTGGGCCATATCTATGTTCCATCAAGCGAGAGAGCAAAGATGATCTGGGAATCCCACTATAGTCGGGTGCAAGGACACTTCAGCGTCTAAAAGACAGTGGCGATGCTACAGAAACATTTGTACTAGCTGAAACTTTGACAGGAGGTTAGCAAGTATATCAGGTCCTGCACTGCCTGCGTGATTTCCAAACTGAGTACGAAGAAACAGGGCATGTACACCCCTCTTCCTACTTCTGATAGGCCATGGGAATCCATCTTGATGGACTACATGTTGGACCTCCCGTCCACCAATCGGGGAAACGACTGTGTTTTTGTGGTTGTTGATCGCTTTTCTAAGATGGTGATTTTGGTTGCCTACAAGAAGAGCATCACAAAAGAGGCCATTGCCAAGCTCTTCTTTGAACGATTCTGGGTACATTTTGGAATCCCACAACCCATTGTCTCATATCAGGACAGTCAATTTCTCAGCACATTCTGGTTGAGCCTCTGGTCACTGTTGGACACCAAGCTTACCAAATCCACGAACTTCCACCCTCAGAAAGATGGCCAAACCGAGGTCGTAAATCGAATGATTGTGCATATCCTTCGCATGTATAATTCACAACACCCTCGCACATGGGATGAGAGCCTTCCCTATGTCTAGCATAGCTACAACCGATCCCTGCATAGCTCAACCGACCACAGCCCCTTTCAGGTGGGGTTGGGATTCCAACCATTGGGTCCCATAGATGTTGCACTTCCCCTTGTGGTCACCTCGACAGACTCATCTCCTGCTCCAACTGAAGCTGACAAAGCCACCTGGTTCATTGAGCGGATCCATCACATATGCTTACAGGTTCAGGATATCCTACAGAAGTCCAATGACAAGTACAAACAACGCCATGATCAACATCGGGTGCCACATAAGTTTCAGGTGGGCGACAAAGTTTGGTTGCACTTGCAGAAAGAACGCCTAACCGTACCCTGTCGGAAGCTTCTCCCACTCTGTTATGGATCGTACACCATCACCAAGGCCATGGAGGATAATGCTTTTCATCTCAACATTCCTCCTTTCCTTGGCCTGCACCCAGTGTTCAACGTGGATCTCCTTCGCCCTTATTTCCCACCATTATTGGACACCTTGGAAGTAGCAGAACAACTGACACCAACATAGCTCAACCCCGAATGCATACAACATGAATCCAATGATCATATTGTGGACACACAGATCAAGGGCACTCAACAACAAAGGATCCATATTTATCGAGTTGTCAAAGAAGGGTAGCTCCTGCACCAAGGCAAGTGGCTCACCTGGGGCCAAATTCAACATAAATTTCCTCATCTGATGGGGGAACTCAATGCAATGGATACCATTGATTCATAAAGAGGGAGGATTGATCCAGGTGGATATCGGTGGCCACCCACCTTTTCCAACTGGCTCAAAATAGTTTTCTGGCAATTTTGGCAATTTACTATTTTTAGCAATTTTTACTTCCAAGGCCATTTTGAGGGCCTAAATGAAGGTTTTTCGGGATCGACCCAACTCAATGATATCCAAAGGAATGATTGAGGCCCCAAAATGAATATCCTTGATGATACCTTTCCAAGGGGATATCATATTCCTAAAACGAAGATCGTATGCAAAAGTTACGACCCCGAGAAGTTAATGTACTAACTTACCCAAACGAGGCCCACATGACTTTTGGCGCTTCATCTCCTAGGGTTAGGTTTTTGGATGTCTATGGATTTTGGCATTCCTGTTTATTGTAAAAAAAGGTCTTCATAGCCTCATTGTAATGATATTTTGGCGAATGAGCGCAACCGGCACATCTCTTCTCAAAGATAAGCCGCCACCATTCCAATAAGCTTGTTTCCACTGTATTTTACAGTTTTAGCTTATTTCATTATTGAATAGAAAACTAGTTTTACTGTATCTCAGTTATTTTTTGTTAAACACCTATTAATAATTTGTATTCATTTCATTCTGCTCATAAAATCCGGATCAAATTATGATGGGTGACCCATAAGGTGAGGTACTTGATTGAATCACACCCTGCTCCAACAACTGTTGCAACTACTTCTTCACTTCATTTGATTCTAGAACATACTATCTATACAACCCAATATTCGACAATTGGGAGTCTAGCAATAACTTTATTTTGTGTTCCACATCCCCCTTGGATGGTATCCCTTTAGGGTCCTTGAACACTCCTTTGTATTCCTGTAGCAACTCCTCCAATTGATGTCTTTGCTCTTTAGTACACCACTCTAGGGATGCCTTCACTATCATTGACTCCTCATTAGACTATTTTTCTCTTAAGAAAATCAAAACATATTTCTTACTAGAACTAATCAACTTCTTGGCTTGTTTGGCACTTACCATTGAGATCTTTGACTTGAATTTATGTGCATTAATGATGTAGGATTTCCCATCCTTTATCATCCAATATTGTTTGTCTCCCCACATGAATATTTCATCCCTCCTATACATGTAGGGTCTTCCAAACACTACATGTATAGGAGGGACGTTTGATAGGCCAGGGAAATTGAAGGGGAGTTGATTTGTTGGTTCCAATTAAGCAGATTTTTTGGTGCTTCCCCAAATCTTAATAAGATTCATATATCTATTTTTATAGGTTTGACTAATGGAGTAGTTATTAAGACGGGAGGTCCCATACTTTGTATTAGAAAATCACAATTACGTCATTTTCTTTAACAAAAGTTAATAAGATTCATATATCTCTTTTTATATGTTTGACTAATGGAGATCTTGGAATAATGCATAAGAGGCTCAATGTGAATAATCCTTTGAAAGTTAATAGGATTCATATATCTATTTTTATATGTTTGACTAATGGAGTAGTTATTAAGACGGGAGGTCGCATACTTTGTATTAGAAAATCACAATTACATCATTTTCTTAACAAAAGTTAATAATATTCATATATCTTTTTTTATATGTTTGACTAATGGAGTAGTTATTAAGACGTGAGATCCCATACTTTGTATTAAAAAATCACAATTACATCATTTTCTTTAACAATGTAAATTAATATTAACAAAAATGATGGATATTTTAGTTGTTTGTTAACTAATGTAACTAATATTACTTTAAAAACTTATTTACCTTTTTTAATTAACTTAAATGTGACATAACAAATGTTCATGTTGTATTTATATTTATGGAGCTAGATTAGACAAGAATATTAGGAAGCCAATGAATTGCTCTCACTCATAACATATCTATAAAAATATCCACATGTTTAGATTGCAAAAGTATTTTTATTGTACCAAGAGAAGCAATGTATAGCTTATAAAACACTAATAAAATAAAATTACAAAAAAGTTGATGTTCAATGTCTCATGTAAAAAACAAGAAACAAAATTTAATTATAATTGTTTTCATAGATCCATTTTAAATCGAGAACTTTTAAGTGTTAAGAAGTTTGCACTTGTTTCCTTTAATTATTATTTGAGTTTAATAAATTCATGATTAATGTCAACGCTAATTGTCTCTCCATGTGGAAATTGCATTTCTATGACTATCTTTATTTTCCATTAAGTCAATATTTTTAAGACTACCAAATTCAAATAACAATTATCATTTTGTTTTAATTTTAATTAATGCAAACCATCATTCCATCTATCAAAATTCATTTTACTTATCAACCTTCGACTTTAGCCTTCAAAAATACCATAATTATTAAAATGACTTATTACAATATTTTAGTTTTTTCCATTATTTTTTTTTTTTTTAATAATAAAAAAAAATTACATTACAACAATTAACAATGCTTGTAGCATTCTTAAAAGCTATTGACATTTAAAAAAACAATGCTTGTATCATTCTTAAAATCTATTCACATTTTAAAAAAAATAGAAAATAATTAATCATAATAAAATAAATTTTGTTTTATAATTAATCATAATAAAAACAAATTGTTTCATTGTATATGAAAAAAACACTTCTAGAAAATAGATGAATAAGTTTCATTATACATGAAAAAAGCACTTCTAGAAGATAGATGAATAAGTACTTCTAGAAGTAACTTTCTCATGCATTTATTTGTTTTTATTTTTTTTTAATTCTATATATTCATTAGTCGAATTTGACGTTTGATAGGCCACGCAAATTGAAGGGGAGTTGATTTGTTGGTTCCAATTAAGCAGATTTTTTGGCGCTTCCTTGAATCTTATTGAAATTACATACATGGATATCCCCATATGCATGAGTAACGGGGGATGACGTGGCATCCTATCGTACCATGGTGGTCAACATGGTAGGTCAGCTTGCGAGAGGCATAATGTTTGCATACGAGCTCTTATTAACGTGATTTTTGCACTGTTGGAAAGGTCTTGATGTGTAGAATAACATCATGGGGTCCTAGATTTGTTGAGAAATTTTTAACCCCAAAAAATGTCCTTTGATGCCTCAAAATGGCCCCGGAAGGTTCCAGACCCCAATTTTCCAAACTGGGACCTACCACTAAAATGATCTTGCAAGTTGATTCCTCCAATTTTTTCCACCCTAACAGGATCAAGATAGATGACAAACGATATAATGATCCAATCTGGATCAAATAAATTATATATTATATCATGCAACCCCTTGAGGTGTGTTTCTATAAGTACTTCAAAAAATGTCTCTAAATAATACAACATAACAATTATGAAAATTTGGCATAACCATGTACATGAAATTAAGATTTATTTTAATTTAATTCAATGTACATAAGTGAACAAACCTCATCAATATGATTGAGGAAAGAAGGCATACACAAAGAAAAAAGAGTACGTAATTAAAAAAGGAAAGTATGTACATCAAAACTTGGTTAAAGAAGGAGTTGAGTTGGGAAATATTAAAATACAAAAGATATAAAAATACAAAATTGAACCAGACGATAATCTATGAAGAAATATGAGAATAGTGATTGCTTTGAATAGTTTAGATCAAGAAAAAGTGAATAAATAATACATTTTAGAAATCTTGGAATAATGCATAAGATGCTCAATGTGAATAATCGTTTGAAAGTTAATAAGATTCATATATCTATTTTTATATGTTTGACTAATGGAGTAGTTATTAAGACCGGAGGTCCCATACTTTGTATTAGAAAATCACAATTACATCATTTTCTTTAACAAAAGTTAATAAGATTCATATATCTCTTTTTATATGTTTGACTAATGGAATAGTTATTATGACGGGAGATCTCATACTTTGTATTAGAAAATCACAATTACATCATTTTCTTTAACAATGTAAAATAATATTAACAAAAGTGATGGATATATTAGTTATTTGTTAACTAATGTAACTAATATTACTTTAAAAACTTATTTACCTTTTTTAATTAACTTAAATGTGACATAACAAATGTTCATGTTGTATTCATATTTATGGAGCTAGATTAGACAAGAAGATTAGGAAGCCAATGAATTGCTCTCACTCATAATATATCTATAAAAATATCCACATGTTTAGATTGCAAAAGTATTTTTATTGTACCAAGAGAAGCAATGTATAGCTTATAAAACACTAATAAAAGAAAATTACAAAAAAGTTGGTGTTCAATGTCTCATGTAAAAAACAAGAAACAAAAATTAATTATAATTGTTTTCATAGATCCATTTTAAATCGAGAACTTTTAAGTGTTAAGAAGCTTGCACTTGTTTTTTTTTAATTATTTAAGTTAAATATATTCATGATTAATGTCAATGCTAATTGTCTCTCCATGTGGAAATTGCATTTCTATGACTATCTCTCCATTAAGTCAATATTTTTAAGACTACCAAATTCAAATAACAATTATCATTTTTTTTTTTAATTTTAATTAATGCAAACCATCATTCCATCTATCAAAATTAATTTTACTTATAACCTTCGACTTTAACCTTCAAAAATACCATAATTATTAAAATGACTTATTACAATATTTTATTTTTTTCCATTTAATTTTTTTTAGAGTTTTATTAATAAAACAAAATTACAAAACAACAATTAACAATGCTTGTAGAATTCTTAAAACCTAGTGTCATTTAAAAAAACAATGCTTGTATCATTCTTAAAAGCTATTCACATTTAAAAAAAAATAGAAAATAATTAATCATAATAAAATAAATTTTGTTTTTATAATTAATCATAATAATAAAAAAATTGTTTCATTGTATATGAAAGAAACACTTCTAAAAGATAGATGAATAAGTTTCATTATACATGAAAAAAGTACTTCTAGAAGATAGATGAGTACTTCTAAAAGTAGTCCCCGAGGTGTAGGACAGTTGGTGATGGAGTGTGTTGTTAAGGCACTCTCTGATGTTAAAGTCACTGGTTCGAAACCTGCGGGGACAAAAAAATCAGCTATGTTAAGGGTTGATGTGACTCAGGCTAGGTGTGATCCCCGGGTGATTTTGGCAGCTTTGATGCCCCTGACTCGCGGTTTCTCAGCCACAGGCTATTCCGCAGGTCACAAACAAACTAGCAAACAAAAAAGAAAGTACTTCTAGAAGTAACTTTCTCATGCATTCATTTTCATTTCTTTTTTTAATTCTACATATTCATTAATCGAATTTGGCATTTGATAGGCCAGGAAAATTGAAGGGGAGTTGATTTGTTGGTTCCTATTAACCTCGATTTCTAGGGATAACTAGGAGATCATGTCTCGAGGCCCACAGGTCCTAGACATGGAGTACCGAGAGCAGGATTGACCTGAGCATGGCACTGGAGGGCCCCTCTTTCTTCTCTTTCATCAGACTTGTCTTGTCAGCAGCAGCAACATCCATCACCATCGGTCTGGTCCTGTATCAGAGAAGGATCTTGCTTCATGAGGTAATTGGTCCAGGTATCATGGTATGTGTCATTTTTTTTATCATTATAACCTTTAGATATATGCATCTTGCTCCTTTTATTTATGACAACTGCTTGGATCTTACAATGACCCACTTGACCATGATTGGGGGGATTGACAGGGTGCCCTAGCAAGCCTGTACCCATAGATTTTGGCTTGCCACCGGGGGAATTTATGAAGAGCCATCGTCCGCTCCCATCATATTACCACTTTTCATCTTATCTCCTGCTCATCTACCCCATTCCCCTAGTCTAGACATTAGGATGATCTGTCTGTGGGGTTGCACCATTATCTCATGGGAAGAAGGGGCTAAAGGCCCAGAAGGTAAAAGCAGCTGGTAAAAAGATAAAATCCAATAAGAATAGAACCTAGAGATGCTTCGCCCAGGGATCCCCGAGAAGGAAATAAAAGGCCTCTCAACATGAAACAAGAGGGACCCAAGAAAAATAAAAAAACAAGACCTAATCATGAGGATAGGGGGTCTCATCACGAGCCAACCTATTATCTTCATGGGTGCTTAGCAGTATGACATTGCCATCATCTGGTTACCACGCCAGGGCAGTGACCTTTGGTTGCATGGCCAAGGGAGAGGGGGTCTCATCACGAGCCAGCCTTATCATTTCTGTGAAGGTACTTGTGGGTAACAGTGTCAGCTCTCGTCACCAAGCCAAGGCAGTGTCCTCCGATTAGTCCTTGGATAAAAAGAATGAAAATAAAAAAATAAGATAAGAATAAAAGGCAAAAGGGCTTAAAAAAAAAAAACTTGCATCCATGACAGGTACAGCTCGCCTTCTACAAAGGCACCCACAGGTAAGACCATGTAGCCCTAACTCTCACTCTACCCTAATCCTAGAAATCCCTTGACCACATCACATTGATTTACATGGCTTGGATGATACCCCTTGGATACTTTCCTTTTCTTATGGATGCTAGCCCAACAGGGTGTTTTGTCCTTTTCTTCAGCTTTGTATTGTAGGCCTTTGTAATATTTTTGAGCTATTGGATGATATATCAGGGTTTTTATGCATGTGTTTGATAACATTAATGATGAAACATGATTTACATTGCTATGATCTTTGTGACTGATGAGCCCATGGAGGGTGAAGTTTTTGATGTGCAGGACCATGCCCGACGGACAGGTACCGAGTGGACCGGTACACACGGGGAGATGATTAGTTCAGACCTCCATGGGGCTGAAGAGCCCATGAGATGGTTGTTGGGACCCCATCAGGGGCAGAGACAGGACAGTGATTGTTCGAGCCTTGGCACATGAGAAGAAGGAGGACGTTTTCATCCAGGACGCTTTGGCTGAGCCCAACCCAGGGGGGTTGACCCACTGTAGGTGGAATGTGTCCCTTTGATGGCCCAGGACGTCATCTAGGAGCCCTTGACGTCACCTCCAGTGCATGGCAGTTTGACAGGGCAGTTTGGCACGTGTGGAAGAGTTTGGAGGCCCAAAGAGGGCCGACGTTTGTCATCTTGTGTTGCATTTTTCCCTAAAAAGGGACAACGTCTCCCTCAGAGGGGCTTGACGTCTCATTTGTTGCTCATTTAGAGTTTTTAGTAAACAATTTAATGTAAAACAATATGATTTTTGGTTTGTAGCCTTGTCGGCTATTTTTAATGACCTAAAATTAATTGGAGGTCATGATACACTATATATTGAGGATGTTTTTACCTGCACGGGTGTAGACGGATTGGCAAGTGCCGTGTAAATGGAAGGAAATTTGTAAATGAAGTCTCATGTTCGATTCTCACCCGGACTTACTCGTGCGCCATTCTTGCGGGTTGGGTGGTTGCACCTAGGGTTATAGTGGTAGCCGCCTGGGGATCGACCCCGTGTCACGCGAGTACGAGAACCGCGAGTTGCCGATTCCCCCAGTAAAAAAAAATAAAATATTCAGTATGTTTTTCCCTCATTTGAACATAACATCAACAACTCACACTTGTGAGGTCTGATTTTTGCGCCCTACTAGGGAAAATTTGTCTTCTAAGTGAGGTGCACTTGTTGATGGAAGGATTTTTTGGCATCTTTTGGCATTTCTCTTCAAGGAAGGTTTACAACTAGGGTTTGCACATGCTTTTCTTCATGACATGTAAGTGTTTTTCTTGCAAAACGTCTTAATTGAATGGTTGTAGGTTTACATTCTTACATTTACTTATAAAATTGTTGATTTTAAAACACTAGGTAACAAGCACACAAGTATGTCCTTGTTTCATGTCCCCTTAGAGAGAAATTTTTCAGCCATTGAAGAAGAGAGTTTGAGCCTAGCCTTTGCTACACTCCTCTTGCTTCTTCCCTTAAGCTAGCTTTGATTTTTAAAAGTTGAAAAGGGGGTGACATCCTAGGCCTGGGTTATCTACACCTAGGGCTGCCATCTTCTAGGGTTTGAAAGCCTTGCCATTGCAACACTTTCTCTCACCTCATCCTCTAGTTAGATTTATTATTTATGCTAGCCGTTTTGCCAAGTTGACCTAAAGATGGAGGAAAGAGAACGAGGCCTTGCTTAAGAAACACTGTAGTGAGCCTCTTTCCCGTAGGGTTTTGATTCTAGGGCCCTGCCATTGCAACACTCTAGTACCCTTCCCTCTTGTCTTTAGTCTTTATCCTTTCAAAACCTTGTGCCCTCTTCTTGTTTGACTCCATCTACCCTTAGGCACTGATCTTAGACACACAACGTTGAAGTGAAAGTGCTCAACACAACTCTCAAAACTTTAAATTTTGAAACCCTAACTAATTGAATAACCCTAACTAGGCTGACGTCACACTAGAGTAATCCATCTTGACGCAGCAAATTTTGATGATAAGCAATTGAATGATGATTTAAAGCATTTATTGAGTTAAGTATTGGTTATATACATTGTTGGCTTTATCATATCGATAGTTATTAATGAATTGATGCTTTTTCCATAGTTGATTAACAAAACGTTGACCTCATTGATATCTATTGTTTTACATTGCTTATTTATTGATATTAGATAGTCATATGAAGTACTAACCCACTGAATTATAGCCTACATATATTCTTTATTGTTGTCTTGTTCTGGGCAGGTGTTGTCTTTGGGCATACACTTCTTTATTGGCTGATTAGCCGGACTTTCTGATCTTGGTGGTAACCTGTGAGGGTAAAACTTTGACCTTGACTTTATACCTTAGCTTCTTCAAAACCCCAGGTTACTAGGGATGTCTCCCCTGGATTAACCTCCCTAAATAGAAAGAACCTCCCCATTGAGGTGACATTGGGTGTGGAAGTTTCCTGTTACGCCAGTTTGGCCTCTATCCTTTAGCCTTTGACCTAAAATACAAACTATGCGATAACATTTTGGCGCCGTTGTCGGGGAACACTGGTTCAATCTTCCTCAATGAAAAACCTTTTTCAGTAAGCCTTGCCTCATATTCCTTTTCTTACAATCTTACCTAGCGACTCCACTAAGGGTGTTTTTCTCTGTTTCTTTGGTAGTTTCAAGAAAACTATCTGGGCACTCCACAAACTAAAAAGAGGTACAATAATCCTCCTTTGTCCTTTAGAAGGAAGCCTCCCTTGAATTCTCCCGTTGTCAAATCACTTTTTGGGAAAATACTTCCTCTAACAATCATGTCTAGCTCTCAGATTGGCACTATAAACCCAGCAGTCAATCAAAGACAATGGTCATCCAATCTTTTCAGGCCACTAGACATGACAGCTATACCTGGTTACCCTAGGCAGATTCCACCCAAGTATGAAAAGTGGTTGCCTAAATTTACTGGTACTGATGCAATTAGTGCCGAAGAACACATGAGCATCTTCTAGGCTCAGATCCAAGCGAACAGGCCTCCGTTTAAAGGGCAGTTCCAGAAGGGGAACCAATTTTACAAACCAAAGAACGAGCATGAAGTTCCGAACACCTTGGCCCCTACAAACGTTGTTGATGAAAACCCTTGGTGCTTGGAGTGTAGTGAAGCACATTGGGAGCATGAATGCCCTTATAATGCTGGCCAACAGCAAGTCAACAATATGGACTACTTCATGGGCTTTCCACAAATTAATATCACAGATATAGAACATTAACAAGCCGTGAAGGAAGTAGCTAGAGCAGCAAGGATGGTGATAATAAATAACCTGGACCAGGAATCACGAGAAAAATTAAAGAAACAGGAAGTTCATGCATACAGAAGGAAGAACCCAAAACAACCTACCACCGATGAACCGAAACCCCCACCTCTTGAGTTGCTTCTTCCTAAGACATCCAAGAATGGTAAGGTTGACCTTAACTTTGACTTTGAAGGGGCGTTATCAAAGATGCATGTGAATGTTCCCCTAAGAGAAGAAATCAAGATCACGTCCATCAAGGAATTCTTTGATACTTTCTTTTCAAGATCAGGTGAACCTATGGACCTCCCTATTATGTTGCAAGCTGATCATTTCAGGTTCAAGTATGGTGAAAACCCGCCCTTTTTCATGACTTTAACAATGAACAACAAATATCTTAACAATTTCATGCTAGATACATGTGTTGGTGCTAATATGATGTCTCTTAAAGTCATGCAGCAAATGGGCTTGAAGGTCACTAGGCCTTACAAGAATGTGTGTGCTTTCGAGTCTAAAGCAATACCCACACATGGGGTAGTTGAGAATGTTGAAGTACACTTGAAAGAATACCCCAAGAAAACAGTCCACATTGACATAATAGTCGTTGATGTCCCAGATGTATGGGGAATGTTGTTATCTAGGAATTTTGGCGCAATGATAGGTGGTTCCCTAGAGATGGACCTCACCTTTTTACGATTACCTTTGAAAGATGGAACAATGGGACGTCTTCTCAATGTACCGATAACTGGGGACCATGTACGAGACATTGTTCAGAATGATAAAACGCAGAACGATATGATACAAATTCTTCAAAAATATTCTCCAGAAGACATGCCCTTTGCAACAGAAGAACAATTTGATCAGATCGAATGGCCCAAGAAAGAAGAATACCAACAACTCCTAGATGAATTCAAGAATAAAGAATTTGGTATGGTGAACATATTAAAAAAGAATGAGGATGATGTACAAATCCACCCGTCTCAGGAAGAATTCTTTACAACAGAAGCCTACCCACCTCCCTCAGTGCAATATACCAGGGTTGTTCAAGGAACGACCAAATGCAAAGTCAGGAAATATAAGGAGGGAGATATTGTATGGATGTGGGATACTTAGAAAGGAGAGCCAACTAATGTAAAGGGAAGCACAGAGTCATGGCTCGGACCTTTCAAAGTGGGAATGGAATCCATTGATAACTCATACTACTTGTCCACTTTGGAAGGGAGAAGGTGCCCATTGCCTATCAGCGGGCACCTCCTCAAACCCCACCAAGGTGGTGGGACCTGATTCCACAGGTAAGTATAGGTAGGTAGGCATTTTTCGTGTAGTATACCATTTTCATTTCATGTTAGTTGGCTTCCTCACTTGCATTGATTGTTTTATTTCAGTCATATACATATATATATTGTGGGGTGGCAATACCACCCCACCTTTTTTACTGATTCCCTTTTCGAGTGTGAGCGGGTCTACAGGTTATGCCAGAGATGTTGAGGTTCTCATGTGCTCTACGGTAAGAACATGTCCCCGAGTTGGAGCCAGATGTTATACCCGATTTCTAGGGATAACTAGGAGATCATGTCTCGAGGCCCACATGTCCTAGACATGGAGTACCAAGAGCAGGATTGACCTGAGCATGGCCATGGAGGTCCCCTCTTTCTTCTCTTTCATCAGACTTGTCTTGTCAGCAGCAGCAGCATCCATCACCATCGGTCTAGTCCTGTATCGGAGAAGGCTCTTGCTTCATGAGGTAATTGGTCCAGGTATCATGGTATGTGTCATTTTTTATCATTATAACTCTTAGATATATGCATCTTTCTCCTTTTATTTCTGAAAACTACTTGGATCTTACATTGACCCGCTTGACCATGGTTGGGGGGATTGAGAGGGTGCCCTAGCAAGCCTGTACCCATAGGTTTTGGCTTTCCACAAGGGGGATTTATGAAGAGCCATCGTCCGCTCCCATCATATTATCACTTTTCATCTTATCTCCCGCTCATCTGCCCCATTCCCCTAGTCTAGACATTAGGATGATCTGTCTGTGGGGTTGCACCATTATCTCATGGGAAGAAGGGGCTAAAGGCCCAGAAGGTAAAAGCAGCTGGTAAAAAGATAAAAGCCAATAAGAATAGAACCTAGAGATGCTTCGTCCAGTGATCCCCGAGAAGGAAATAAAAGGCCTCTCAACAAGAAACAAGAGGGACCCAAGAAAAATAAACAAACAAGACCTAATCATGAGGATAGGGGGTCTCATCATGAGCCAGCCTATTATGTTCATGGGTGCTTAGTGGTATGACATTGCCATCATTTGGTTACCACAGCAGGGCAGTGACCTTTGGTTGCATGGCCAAGGGAGAGGGGGTCTCATCACGAGCCAGCCTTATCATTTCTGTGAAGGTACTTGTGGGTAACACTGTCAGCTCTAGTCACCACGCCAAGGCAGTGTCCTCCGATTAGTCCTTGGATAAAAAGAATGAAAAGAAAAAAATAAGATAAGAATAAAAGGAAAAAGGGCTTAAAAAAAAAAACTTGCATCCATGACAGGTACAACTCGCCTTCTACAAAGGCACCCATAGGTAAGACCATGCAGCCCTAACTCTCACTCTACCCTAATCCTAGACATCCCTTGACCACATCACATTGATTTACATGGCTTGGATGATACCCCTTGGAGAATTTCCTTTTCTTATGGATGCTACCCCAACAAGGTGTTTTGTCCTTTTCTTCAGCTTTGTATTGTAGGACATTGTAATATTTTTGAGCTATTAGATGATATATCAAGGTTTTTATGCATGTGTTTGATAACATTAATGATGAAACATGCTTTACATTGCTATGATCCTTGTGACTAATGAGCCCATGAAGGGCGAAGTTTTTGATGTGCAGGACCATACCCGACGGAAAGGTACCAAGTGGACCAGTACACATGGGGAGATGATTAGTTCGAACATCCATGGGGGTGCTGAGCCCATTAGATGGTTGTTGGGACCCCATCAAGGGCAGAGACAGGACAGTGATTGGTCGAGCCTTGGCACATGAGAAGAAGGAGGACGTTTTCATCCAGGACGCTTTGGTTGAGCCCAGCCCAACGAGGTTTTTAAAAGAAGAAGTTTTGATATGTGAAATATGTCAATGAACAATCAAGACCTAGAATTGCCAACATGCAAACTTTTCGACAAGCAATTAATATTTTTAGCATAACTTTTGCATATGATGTCGGATTGAGGTGATTCAAATTGATTTGGAAACTAGATTCCAAGGACTAGATTCCTTATAAATATCAGGTTAAAATGTTTCCATTAGACCCCTCAAGTCAAGGCTGTGCTAACTCTGTCCTCAAAATTTTACTTGAGCCCTAGTTTTGTTTTGATCATATATTTTTGAGCTTTGATCCAAATTGAAAAATTCAAAATGGATTTA
>ML781141.1:190174-220129 GCA_009831015.1 Picea engelmannii | reverse complement strand
ATGATTGTCAATCCGGTGTTTGTAAGACTTAGAGGCACATCCAAAGTATATGGATTTAGAGATAGCTTTTATCTTTAATGGAGATAAACCAAAACCTATTCTAAGGGATGAATATGGAAGAGATGCTAAGCTTCTATTCAGAATTCATATTCATAGATCTCATAATAGTAATCAACAATTGTTTTTCTAAAGAGTATCAATAGTAAGCATTCAAGAGATGTTCGAACTAGTTCTAAGATTTATCAAATGCTAGAAGGACAAAACTCTTATTCAAGAGATGCATTCATTGTCTTCTTTCATTCATTCATTAGCAACTATCATCAAATTAAATCAAAAGTATTGAAAGCGTAAATAACTCAAAAAGCATTCATGACTATCTTAATGCTTGAAGGCAAATTACACACTGAATTCTTATTCAAGAAATCATTCACAATATGAGTAAGGATTTAAAACATTAAGCATATGACTTAGCTATGGAATTCATATAACTACAGCAAGATATGAATAAAACTCATCTACAGCAAGATTTGATCTAAAACATGTATCAAATATTACTTGAAAATAACATAAAGAAAGAGTGTACTAGTTTGGCAAAGGGGGCCCTCCAATGCTTCACTGGTACACTTGAGTTGTCTCAGCTAAGAAAGAGCTCCAACAACATTCAAATAATCATATCATAGGCATTAACAGGAACAAAACACAGAACTGATCTTCAAGAGTGCAAATTACAAAGTTTCTTCATTCACATCAAGATTGTCATACTAGTCTATGCTTAAGAGTATTTATACAAGAGTTTCAAAACTAAAAATGATAATAAATCTACTAAATATCATGATCAGATCCATAATATATCCTAGGAGGGTCGAATTCCTCCTTCAGATCCATAATATATGGCCAAATCCCACGAAAATCCAAAACTGTCCATGATTTAAGTCTAAAACAGGGTATTTTCCGCTGAAGTGGCCCTGTTTGACCAGCGTTGACCGAACATCTGAAAGGCTCAGATATCGAAGATGATAGCTCATTATCCATCCTTGTACATCAGGGAACACGACCCAAGTCTTATATTTCTCCCAGGTGTCCTGCAAGTACACGAACCTAGGAGCAATTACAAGATTTAGTCAAATCCTGTAATTTCTAATAAATTTTCAATTTTAATGCCAAAATTTAGAAAACTCAATTCTTAGGCTAAAGAATGATAAATATACCTTGCATAAGCTATTTCATGGAAAATATGGAATGAAATGAAGGCAAAATGGATGGATATAGAGGCAAAAGTGTGGTTTATAGAGCAAAAAGGAAGCATAAAAATGTACTCAACAATCTACACCTAGGGACGCCATCTTCTAGGGTTTGAAAGCCTTGCCATTGAAACACTTTCTCTCACCTCATCCTCTAGTTAGATTTATTATTTATGCTAGCCGTTTTTCCAAGTTGACCTAAAGATGGAGGAAAGAGCACGAGGCCTTGCTTAAGCAACACCAGAGTGAGCCTCTTTCCCATAGGGTTTTGATTCTAGGGCCCTGCCATTGCAGCACTCTAGAACCCTTCCCTCTTGTCTTTAGTCTTTATCCTTTCAAAACCTTGTGCCCTCTTCTTGTTTGACTCCATCTACCCTTAGGCACTGATGTTAGACACACAACAATGAAGTGAAAGTGCTCAACACAACTCTCAAAACTTTAAATTTTGAAACCCTAACTAATTGACTAACCCTAACTAGGCTGATCTCACACTAGAGTAATCCATCTTGACGCAACAAATTTTGATGATAAGAAATTGAATGATGATTTAAATCATTTATTGAGTTAATTATTGGTTAGATACATTGTTGGCTTTATCATCTCGATAGGTATTAATGAATTGATGCTTTTTCCATAGCTGATTAACAAAACGTTGACCTCGTTGATATCTATTGTTTTACATTGCTTATTTATTGATATCAGATAGTCAAATGAAGTACTAACCCATTGAATTATAGCCCGCATATATTATTTATTGTTGTCTTGTTCCAGGTAGGTGTTCTCTTTGGGCATACACTTTTTTATTGGATGATTAGATGGACTTTCTGATCTTGGTGGTAACCTCTGAGGGGGAAACTTTGACCTTGAATTTATACCTTAGCCTCTTCAAAACCTCAGGTTACCGAGGACGTCTCCCCTGGGTTAACCTCCCTAAATAGAAATAACCTCCCCATTGAGGTGACATTGGGTGGGGAAGGTTCTTGTTACGCCAGTTTGGCCTCTATCCTTTAGCCTTTGACCTAAACTACAAACTATGCGATAACATTTTGGCACCATTTTCGAGGAACACTGAGTCAATCTTCCTCAATGAAAAACCTTTTTCGGTAAGCCTTGCCTCATAGACCTTTTCTTACAAGCTTACCTGGCGACTCCACTAAGGGTGTTTTTCCCTGTTTCTTTGGTAGTTTCAAGAAAAATATTTGGTGACTCCACAAACTAAAAAGAGGTACAATAATCCTCCTTTGTCCTTTAGAAGGAAGCCTCCCTTGAATTCTCCCGTTGTCAAATCACTTTTTGGGAAAATACTTCCTCTAACAATCATGTCTAGCTCTTAGATCGGCACTATAAACCCAGCTGTCAATCAAAGACAATGGTCATCCAATATTTTTAGGCCACTAGACATGACAGCTATACCTGGTTACCCTAGGCAGATGCCACCCAAGTATGAAAAGTGGTTGCCTAAATTTATCGGTACTGATGTAATTAGTGCCGAAGAAAACATGAGCAGCTTCTGGGCTTTCTTCGAGCTTCACCCCATTAGTGACGATGCTGAAGATTTGGTCATGAAGTTGTTCTCTGCTACCCTTTATGATGCTTCAAGGCGCTGGTACCCGAGTCTTCCTGACGAAAGCATCAAAACCATGGATAGACTTGAAGAAGCCTTTCTCAAAAGATGGAGTGTCAAAGAAGACCCCAACATGCTTCTCACAAGACTGAATAGCCTTGCCAAATATGAAAATGAGTCTATCTGGGAATTCCACACCAGATTTGAAGCTTTGCTACAAAGAATTCCCACAAGCCACCATCTGAAAGATGACTACCTGGTCCACATTTACACCCGATTTTTCAGTGGCCAATTAGGGTATCTTCTCAGAGACAAGAACCCCCAATCAATTCAGAAAGCCCAAGAGCTCGCCACCAAGATAGAAGGGAACCTCCTTTCATCTAAGATTGAGCCCTTTTCTAACCCAAGGGGAAGAATAGACACCAAGAAGAAAATAGTATAGACTGCTGAGCCTACTTCAAATCTCTGCACCAGCATCAACAAATTACAAGCCTCCATGGATGCCATCATAAAAAATCAAGAAGAAATGATGAACATAATTTTCAGACTTGAAAAATCTCAGATCCAAGCACCCATGCCTCCGTTCAAAGGGCAGTTCCAGAAGGGGAACCAATTTTACAAACCAAAGAATGAGCATGAAGTTACGAACACCTTGGCCCCTACAAACGTTGTTGACAAAAACCCTTGGTGCTTGGAGTGTAGTGAAGAACATTGGGAGCATGAATGCCCTTATAACGCTGGCCAGCAGCAAGTCAACAATATGGACTGCTTCATGGGATTTCCACAGATTAATATCACAGATATAGGACATCAACAAGCTGTGAAGGAAGCAACCAGAGCAACAAGGATGGTGGTAATAAACAACCTGGACCAAGAATCACGAGAGAAATTAAAGAAACAGGAAGTTCAGGTATACAGAAGGAAGAACCCAAAACAACCTACCACTGATCATCCGAAACCCCCGCCTCTTGAGTTGCTTCTTCCTAAGACATCCAAGACTGGTAAGGTTGACCTTAACTTTGATTTTGAAGGGGCGTTATCAAAGATGCATGTGAATGTTCCCCTAAGAGAAGCAATCAAGATCCCGTGTATCAAGAAACGCTTTGATACTTTCATTTCAGGATCAGGTGAACCTATGGACCCCCATATTATGTTGCAAGCTAATCATTTCAGGGTCCAGTATGGTGAAAACCCGCCCTTTTTCATGACTTTAACAATGAACAACAAATATCTTAACAATTGCATGCTAGATACCCGTGTTGGTGCTAATATGATGTCTCTTAAAGTCATGCAACAAATGGGCTTGAAGGTCACTAGGCCTTACATGAATGTGTGTGCTTTCGAGTCTAAAGAAATACCCACACATGGGGTAGTTGAGAATGTTGAAGTACACTTGAAAGAATACCCCAAGAAAACAGTCCACATTGACATAATAGTCATTGATCTCCCAGATGTATGGGGAATGTTGTTATCTAGGAAGTTTGGTGCAATGATAGGTGGTTCCCTAGAGATGGACCTCACCTTTTTACGATTACCTTTGAAAGATGGAACAATGGGACGTCTTCTCAATGTACCAATAACTGGGGACCATGTACGAGACATTGTTCAGAATGATAAAACGCAGAACGATATGATACAAATTCTTCAAAAATATTCTCCAGAAGACATGCCCTTTGCAACAGAAGAACAATTTGATCAGATTGAATGGCCCAAGAAAGAAGAATACCAACAGCTCCTAGATGAATTCAAGAATAAAGAAGTTGGTATGGTGAAGATATTAAAAAGAATGAGGATGATGTACAAATCCACCCGTCTCAGGAAGAATTCTTTACAACAGAAGCCTACCCACCTCCCTCAGTGCAATATACTAGGGTTGTTCAAGGAACGACCAAATGCAAGGTCAGGAAATATAAGGAGGGAGATATTGTATGGATGTGGGATACTTAGAAAGGAGAGCCAACTAATGTAAAGGGAAGCATGCAGTCATGGCTTGGACCTTTCAAAGTGGGAATGGAATCCATTGATAACTCATACTACTTGTCCACTTTGGAAGGGAGAAGGAGCCCATTGCCTATCAACGGGAACCTCCTCAAACCCCACCAAGATGGTGGGACCTGATTCCACAGGTATGTATAGGTAGGTAGGAATTTTTCGTGTATTATACCATTTTCATTTCATGTTAGTTTGCTTCCTCACTTGCATTGATTGTTTTATTTCAGTCATATACATATATATATTGCGAGGTGGAAACACCACCCCACCTTTGTTATTGACGCCCTTTTTGAGTGTGAGCAGGTCTGCAGGTTATGCCAGAGATGCTAAGGTTTTCATGCGCTCTATGATGATAACATGTCCCCGAGTTGGAGCCAAATGTTATCACTGATTTCTAGGGATAACCAGGAGATCATGCCTCGAGGCCCACAGGTGCTAGACATGGAGTACCGAGAGCAGGATTGACCTGAGCATGGCCCTAGAGGGCCCCTCTTTCTTCTCTTTCATCAGACTTGTCTTGTCAGCAGCAACAACATCCATCACCATCGGTCTGGTCCTGTATCAGAGAAGGCTCTTGCTTCATGAGGTAATTGGTCCAGGTATCATGGTATGTGTCATTTTTTATCATTATAACCTTTAGATATATGCATGTTGTTCCTTTTATTTCTGACAACTGCTTGGATATTACACTGACCCAATTGACCATGGTTGGGGGGATTGACAGGGTGCCCTAGCAAGCCTGTACCCATAGCTTTTGGATTTCCACCAGGGGGATTTATGAAGAGCCATCGTCTTCTCCCATCATATTATCACTTTTCATCTTATCTCCTGCTCATATGCCCCATTCCCCTAGTCCAGACATTAGGATGATCTGTTTGTGGGGTTGCACCATTATCTCGTTGGAAGAAGGGGATAAAGGCCCAGAAGGTAAAATCAGCTGGCAAAAAGATAAAATCCAATAAGAATAGAACCTAGAGATGCTTCGCCCAAGGATCCCCGAGAAGGCAATAAAAGGCCTCTCCGCAAGAAACAAGAGGGACCCAAGAAAAATAAACAAACAAGACCTAATCACGAGGATAGGGGGTCTCATCATAAGCCAACCTATTATGTCCATGGGTTCTTAGCAGTATGACATTGACATCATCTGGTTACCAAGCTAGGGTAGTGACCTTTGGTTGCATGGCCAAGGGAGAGGGGGTCTCATCACAAGCCAGCCTTATCATTTCTGTGAAGGTACTTGTGGGTAACATTGTCAGCTCTAGTCACAACGCCAAGGTAGTATCCTTCGATTAGTCCTTGGATAAAAAGAATGAAAAGAACAAAATAAGATAAGAATAAAAGGCAAAAGGGCTTAAAAAAAAAAAACTTGCATCCATGACAGGTACAACTCGCCTTCTACAAAGGCACCCACAGGTAAGACCATGCATCCCT
The DNA here is from genome assembly GCA_009831015.1 of Picea engelmannii. Lineage (NCBI taxonomy): Eukaryota > Viridiplantae > Streptophyta > Pinopsida > Pinales > Pinaceae > Picea > Picea engelmannii. The sequence continues at coordinate 213,901 of ML781141.1, read as the reverse complement.
AACTCTCACTCTACCCTAATCCTAGACATCCCTTGACCATATCACAATGATTTAGATGGCTTGGATGATACCCCTTGGAGACTTTCCTTTTCTTATGGATGCTAGCCCAACAAGGTGTTTTGTCCTTTTCTTCAGCTTTGTATTGTATGCCATTGTAATACTTTTGAGCTATTGGATGATATATCAGGGTTTTTATGCATGTGTTTGATAACATTAATGATGAAACATGATTTACATTGCTATGATCCTTGTGACTAATGAGCCCATGGAGGGAAAAGTTTTTGATGTGCAGGACCATGCCTGACGGACAGGTACCAAGTGGACCGGTACACATGGCGAAATGATTAGTTCGGACCTCCATGGGGCTGAAGAGCCCATCAGATGGTTGTTGGGACCCCATCAGGGGCAGAGACAGGACAGTGATTGGTCGAGCCTTGGCACATGAGAAGAAGGAGAACGTTTTCTTCCAGGATTCTTTGGCTGAGCCCAGCCCAGGGGGGTTGACCCACTGCAGGTGGAACGTGTCCCTTTGTTGGCCCAAGATGTCATCTAGGAGCCCTTGAAGTCACCTCCAGTGCATAGCAGTTTTATAGGGTAGTTTAGCACGTGTGGCAGAGTTTGGAGGCCCAAAGAGGGCCAACGTTTGTCATCTTGTGTTGCATTTTTCCCTAAAAAGGGACAACGTCTCCCTCAGAGGGGCTTGACGTCTCATTTGTTGCTCATTTAGGGTTTTTAGTAAAAAATTTAATGTAAAACAATATGATTTCTGGTTTGTAGCCTTGTCTGCAGGTTATGCCAGAGATGTTGATGTTCTCATGCGCTCTATGGTGAGCACATGTCCCCGAGTTGGAGCCAGATGTTATCCCCAATTTCTAGGGATAACTAGGAGATCATGTCTCGAGGCCCACAGGTCCTATACATGGAGTACCGATAGCAGGATTGACCTGAGCATGGCCCTGGAGGGCCCCTCTTTCTTCTCTTTCATCAGACTTGTCTTGTCAATAGCAACAACATCCATCACCATCGGTCTGGTCCTGTATCGGAGAAGGCTCTTGCTTCATGATGTAATTCGTCAAGGTACCATGGTATGTGTCATTTTTTATCATTATAACCTTTAGATATATGCATCTTGGTCCTTTTATTTCTGACAACTGCTTGGATCTTACATTGACCCGCTTGACCATGATTGGGGGGATTGACAGGGTGCCCTAGCAAGCCTGTACCCATAGCTTTTGGCTTGCCACTGGGGGGATTTATGAAGAGCCATCGTCTGCTCACATCATATTATCACTTTTCATCTTATCTCTTGCTCATCTGCCCCATTCCCCTAGTCTAGACATTAGGATGATTTGTCTGTGGGATTGCACCATTATCTCATGAGAAGAAGGGGCTAAAGGCCCAGAAGGTAAAAGTAGTTGGTAAAAAGATAAAATCCATTAAGAATAGAACCTAGAGATGCTTCGCCCAGGGTTCCCCAAGAAGTAAATAAAAGGCCTCTCAGCAAGAAACAAGAGGGACCCAAGAAAAATAAACAAACAAGACCTAATCATGAGGATAGGGGGTCTCATCACGAGCCATCTTATTATGTTCATGGGTTCTTAGCAGTATGACATTGCCATCATCTGTTTACCACGCCAGGGCAGTGACCTTTGGTTGCATGGCCAAGAGAGAGGGTGTCTCATCACGAGCCAACCTTATAATTTCTTTGAAGGTACTTGTGGGTAACACTGTCAGCTCTGGTCATCACGCCAAGGTAGTGTCCTCCGATTAGTCCTTGGATAAAAAGAATGAAAATAACAAAATAAGATAAGAATAAAAGGCAAAAGGACTTAAAAAAAAAACTTGCATCCATGACAGGTACAACTCACCTTCTACAAAGGCACCCACAGGTAAGACCATGCAGCCCTAACTCTCACTCTACCCTAATCCTAGACATCCCTTGACCACATCACATTAATTTACATGGTTTGGATGATACCCCTTGGAGACTTTCCTTTTCTTATGGATGCTAGCCCAACAGGGTGTTTTGTCCTTTTCTTCATCATTATATTGTAGGCCTTTGTAATATTTTTGAGCTATTGGATGATATATCAGGTTTTTTATACATGTGTTTGATAACATTAATTATGAAACATGATTTACATTGCTATGATCCTTGTGACTAATGAGCCCATGGAGGGCGAAGTTTTTGATGTGTAGGACCACACCCGACGGACAGGTACCAAGTGGACCGGTACACATGGGGAGATGATTAGTTCGGACCTCCATGGGGATGAAAATGCCATCATATGGTTGTTGGGACCCCATCAGGGGCAGAGACAGGACAATGATTGGTCAAGCCTTGGCACATGAGAAGAAGGAGGATGTTTTCATCCAGGACGCTTTGGCTGAGCCCAGCCGAGGGGGGTTGACCCACTATAGGTGGAACGTGTCCCTTTGATCGTCCAGGACATCATCTAAGAGCCCTTGACGTCACCTCCAGTGCATGACAGTTTGACAGGGCAATTTGGCACGTGTGGAAGAGTTTGGAGGCCCTAAGAGGGCCAACGTTTGTCATCTTGTGTTGCATTTTTCCCTAAAAAGGGCCAACGTCTCCCTCAGAGGGGCTTGCCGTCTCATTTTTTGCTCATTTAGGGTTTTTAGTAAACAATTTAATGTAAAACAATATGATTTATGGTTTGTAGCCTTGTCGACTATTTTTAATGACCTAAAATTAATTAGAGGTCATGATACACTATATATTAAGGATGACTTTCCCTCATTTGAACATAACATCAACAACTCACACTTGCGAGGTTTGATTTTTGTGCCCTACTAGGGTAAATTTGTCTTCTAAGTGAGGCGCACTTGTTGATGGAAGGATTTTTTGGCATCTTTTGGCATTTCTCTTCAAGGAAGGTTTACAACTAGGTTTTGCACATGCTTTTATTCATGATATGTAAGTGTGTTTCTTGCAAAACTTCTTAATTGAATGGTTGTAGGTTTACATTCTTGCATTTACTTATAAAATTGTTGATTTTAAAACCCTAGGTAACAAGCACACAAGTAGGTCCTTGTTTCATGTCCCCTTAGAGAGAAATTTTTCAGCCATTGAAGAAGAGAGATTGAGCCTAGCCTTTGCTACACTCCTCTTGCTTCTTCCCTTGGGCTAGCTTTGATTTTTAAAGGTTTAAAAGGGGGTGACGTCCTAGGCCTAGGTTATCTACACCTAGGGCCGCCATCTTCTAGGGTTTGAAAGTCTTTCCATTGCAACACTTTCTCTCACCTCATCCTCTAGTTAGATTTATTATTTATGCTAGTTGTTTTGCCAAGTTGACCTAAAGAAGGAGGAAAGAGCACAAGGCCTTGCTTAAGCAACACCGGAGTGAGCCTCTTTCCCCTAGGGTTTTGATTATAGGGCCCTGTCATTACAACACTCTAGAACCCTTCCCTCTTGTCTTTAGTATTTATCCTTTCAAAACCTTGTGCCCTCTTCTTGTTTGACTCCATCTACCCTTAGGCACTGATCTTAGACACACAATGTTGAAGTGAAAGTGCTCAACACAACTCTCAAAACTTTAAATTTTGAAACCCTAACTAATTGACTAACCCTAAGTAGGCTGACGTCACACTAGAGTAATCCATCTTAACGCAGCAAATTTTGATGATAAGCAATCGAATGATGATTTAAAGCATTTATTGAGTTAAGTATTGGTTAGATACATTGTTGTCTTTATCATCTCGATAGTTATTAATGAATTGTTTCTTTTTCCATAGTTGATTAACAAAACGTTGACCTCATTGATATCTATTGTTTTACATTGCTTATTTATTTATATCAGATACTCATATGAAGTACTAACCCACTGGATTATAGCCTGCATATATTCTTTATTGTTGTCTTGTTTTGGGCAGTTGTTCTCTTTGGGCATACACTTCTTTATTGGCTGATTAGCTAGACTTTCTGATCTTAGTGGTAACCTGTGAGGGGGAAACATTGACCTTGACTTTATACCTTAGCCTCTTCAAAACCTCGAGTTACCGGGGACGTCTCCCCTGGGTTAACCTCCCTAAATAGAAAGAACCTCCCCATTGAGGTGACATTGGGTGGGGAAGGTTCTTGTTACGCTAGTTTGGCCTCTATCCTTTAGCCTTTGACCTAAACTACAAACTGTGCAATAACAATTCCAATTAAGTAGATTTTTTGGCGCTTCCCCAAATCTCAATAAGATTCATATATTTATTTTTATATGTTTGACTAGTGGAGTAGTTATTAAGATGGGAGGTCCCATACTTTGTATTAGAAAATCAGAATTACATCATTTTCTTTAACAAACGTTAATAAGATTCATATATCTCTTTTTATATGTTTGACTAATGGAGTAGTTATTAAGAAGAGAGATCCCATACTTTGTATTAGAAAATCACAATTACATCATTTTCTTTAACAATGTATAGTAATATTAACAAAAATGTTGGATATTTTAGTTGTTTGTTAACTAATGTAACTAATGTTAGTTTAAAAACTTATTTACCTTTTTTAATTAACTTAAATGTGACATAACAAATGTTCATGTTGTATTTATATTTATGGAGCTAGATTAGACAAGAAGATTAGGAAGCCAATGAATTGCTCTCACTCATAACATATCTATAAAAATATCCACATGTTTATATTGCAAAAGTATTTTTATTGTACCAAGAGAAGCAATGTATAACTTATACAACACAAATAAAAGAAAATTACAAAAAAGTTGATGTTCAATGTCTCATGTAAAAAACAAGAAACAAAAATTAATTATAATTTTTTTCATAGATCCATTTTAAATCGAGAACTTTTAAGTGTTAAGAAGTTTGCACTTGCTTTTTTTAATTATTATTTGAGTTTAATAAATTCATGATTAATGTCAATGTTAATTTTCTCTCCTTGTGAAAATTGCATTTCTATGACTATCTCGATTTTCCATTAAGTAAATATTTTTAAGACTACCAAATTCAAATAATAATTATCATTTTTTTTTTAATTTTAATTAATGCAAGTCATCATTCCATCTATCAAAATTCATTTTACTTATCAACCTTCAACTTTAGCCTTCAAAAATACCATAATTATTAAAATGACTTATTACAATATTTTATTTTTTCCATTTAATTTATTTTTATAATTTTATTAATAAAACAAAATTACAATACAACAATTAACAATGCTTGTAGCATTCTTAAAAGCTATTGGCATTTAAAAAAACAATGTTGGTAGCATTCTTAAAAGCTATTCACATTTTTAAAAAATTAGAAAATAATTAATCATAATAAAATAAATTTTATTTTTATAAATAATCATAATAATAAAAAAAAATTGTTTCATTGTATATGAAAAAAACACTTCTAGAAGATAGATGAATAATTTTCATTATACATGAAAAAATCACTTCTAGAAGATAGATGAATAAGTACTTCTAGAAGTAACTTTCTCATGCATTCATTTTTTATTTTTTTTTAATTCTACATATTCATTAGTCGAATTTGACGTTTGATAGGCCAGACAAATTGAAGGGGAGTTGATTTGTTGGTTCCAATTAAGCAGATTTTTTTGGCACTTCCTTGAATCTTCTTGAAATTACATACATGGCTAGCTCCATATGCATGAGTTATGGGGGATGACATGGCATCCTATCGTAACATGGTGGTCAACATGGTAGGTCAGCTTGCGAGAGGCAAAATGTTTGCATACGAGCTCATATTGACGCGATTTTTGCATTGTTGGAAAGGTCTTGATGTCTAGAATAGCATCACGGGGTCCTAGCTATGTTGGGAAATGTTTAACCCCAGAAAATATCATTTGATGCCTCAAAATGGCCCCGGAAGGTTCCAGACCCCAATTTAATAAACTGAGACCTACCACTAAAATGACCTTGCAAGTTGATTCCTCCAATTTTTTCTACCCTAAAAGGATCAAGATAGATGACAAACAATATAATGATCCAATCCAGATCAAATAAAATATATATTATATCATGCAACTCCTTGAAGTGTATTTCTATAAGTACTTCAAAAAATGTCTCTAAATAATACAACATAACAATTAGGGTAATTTTACATAACCATGTACATAAAATTAAGATTTAATTTAATTTAATTTAATGTCCATAAGTGAACAAACCTCATCAATATGACTGAGGAAAGAAGCCATACACAGAGAAAATAGAGTACGTAATTAAAAAAGGAAAGTATGTACATCAAAACTTGGTTAAAGAAAGAGTTGAGTTGGGAAATATTAAAATAGAAAAGATATAAAAATACAAAATTAAACTAGACCATAAGCTGTGAAGAAAGATGAGAATAGTGATTGCTTTGAATAGTCTAGATAAAAAAAAAAAAGTGAATAAATAATACATTTTAGATATCTTGGAATAATGCATAAGAGGCTCAATGTGAATAATCCTTTAAAAGTTAATAAGATTCATATATATTTTTTTATATGTTTGACTAATGTAGTAGTTATTAAGATGGGAGGTTCCATACTTTGTATTAGAAAATCACAATTACATCATTTTCTTTAACAAAAGTTAATAAGATTCATATATCTCTTTTTATATGTTTGACTAATGGAGTAGTTATTAAGATGGGAGATCCCATACTTTGTATTAGAAAATCACAATTACATCATTTTCTTTAACAATGTAAAGTAATATTAACAAAAAAAGATGGATATTTTAGTTGTTTGCTAACTAATGTAACTAATATTACTTTAAAAACTTATTTACCTTTTTTAATTAACTTAAATGCGACATAACAAATGTTCATGTTGTATTTATATTTATGGAGCTAGATTAGACAAGAAGATTAGGAAGCCAATGAATTGCTCTCACTCATAACATATCTATAAAAATATCCACATGTTTAGATTGCAAAAGTATTTTTATTGTACCAAGAGAAGCAACATATAGCTTATAAAACATAAATAAAAGAAAATTACAAAAAAGTTGATGTTCAATGTCTCATGTAAAAAACAAGAAACAAAACTTAATTATAATTTTTTTCATACATCCATTTTAAATCGAGAACTTTTAAGAGTTAAGAAGTTTGCACTTATTTTTTTTTAATTATTATTTGAGTTTAATAAATTCATAATTAATGTCACTGTTAATCGTCTCTCCATGTGGAAATTAAATTTCTATGACTATCTCTATTTTTCATTAAGTCAATATTTTTAAGACTACCAAATTCAAATAACAATTATCATTTTTTTTTTTTTTTAATTAATGGAAGCTATCATTCCATCTATCAAAATTCATTTTACTTATAAACCTTCGACTTTAGCCTTCAAAACTACCATAATTATTAAAATGACTTATTACAATATATTTTTTTCAATTTTTTTTTATTTTTATAATTTTATTAATAAAACAAAATTACAATACAACAATTAACAATGCTTGTAGCATTCTTAAAAGCTACTGGCATTTAAAAGAACAATGCTTGTAGCATTCTTAAAATCTATTCACATTTTTAAAAAAATAGAAAATAATTAATCATAATAAAATAAATTTTATTTTTATAAATAATCATAATAAAAAAAATTGTTTCATTGTATATGAAAAAAACACTTCTAGAAGATAGATGAATAAGTTTCATTATACATGAAAAAAACACTTCTAGAAGATAGATGAATAAGTACTTCTAGAAGTAACTTTCTCATGCATTCATTTTCTTTTCTTTTTTAATTCTACATAATCATTAGTCGAATTTGACTTTTGATAGGCCAGACAAATTGAAGGGTAGTTAATTTGTTGGTTCCAATTAAGCAGATTGTTTGGCGCTTCCTTGAATCTTCTTGAAATTACATACATGGCTAGCTCCATATGCATGAGTAACAGGGGATGATGTGGCATCCTATCATACCGTGGTGGTCAACATGGTAGGTTAGCGTGCGAGAGGCATAATGTTTGCATACGAGCTCCGATTGACGTGATTTTTGCACTGTTGGAAAGGTCTTGATGTCTAGAATAGCATCACGAGGTCCTAGCCATGTTGGGAAATCTTTAACCCCAAAAAATGTCGTTTGATGCCTCAAAATGGCCCCAGAAGGTTCCAGGCCCCAATTTTCCAAACTGGGACCTGCCACTAAAATGACCTTGCAAGTTGATTCCTCCAATTGTTTCCACCCTGAAAGGATCAAGATAGATGAAAAACAATATAATGATCCAATCTGGATCAAATAAAGTATATACTATATCATGCAACCCCTTGAGGTGTGTTTCTATAAGTACTTCAAAAAATGTCTCTAAAAAATACAACATAACAATTAGGGAAATTTGGAATAACCATGTACATGAAATTAAACTTTATTTTAATTTAATTTAATGTCCATAAGTGAACATGCCTCATCAATATGATTGAGGAAATAAGCCATACACAAAGAAAAAAGAGTACGTAATTAAAAAAAGGAAAGTATGTACATCAAAACTCGGTTAAAGAAGGAGTTGAGTTTTTTTCCAAATGAAAATTGCTCATTATATTAAGATATATAATCAGTACACATAGTCTTGTTCACTTTACATAATCAACCTGCCTCATACCATCATCTTCACTGATACAAAAAACCAAAACTCTGGTCCCAAAATATTTCAACTGCCCAACAAGTCACCCCATGTACCACCCCAAGTCCAACATTCTATATAAATAGCCTACAACGATCCAGTATTATTGAGCCAATCAATAATGATTTTAGAATCCCCAATAACATGAATATATGTGATCGTTAATCTTTGTGCCAGTGTAAGAAGTGCCCAAGCAGCCATAAGCTTTGCTCTAGTGTTTGTGCCACCACTGCAATTTAGTGTCCACCTGTATTCCAAATTGGCATTAATCTTGATAACACCTCCTGCTCCACTGAGATCTCCTTGTGCCTGCGTTGCGCCATAAAACCATCCAATAATTATGTGAAGAGGCAAAGTATGGATGTGTTGCCGGAGATATTTCTGCACTTTTTGCGAGCTATAACAGGCCAGGTCTGCTATAGTTAAAATACAGACCTTTTCCGTGGGGGGAATCTTAGATTCAAAAATAGATAAGTTTTGTTCTTTCCAAATCTTCTAGTAAGTAAAAACAGGAAGAGTATGAAAATTATAATGTCTTCTATCCCAGGAACCAAAACATTCATTAAGAGTGGTACCCTTCCAATCTACATACAACCTGTAGTAGACTAGAAGCTTGTCCTAGATATAAAGAGTGAACGAACAGTCAACAAATAAGTGTAGTGTAGATTCTTCATTGCCTTTACATAACAAACATATACCAGGGTCGTGCCAACCATGTTTTTGCAGGTTATTCCAAGTTAAATGTGTGTCTTCAATGAACAACCAAGTAAACAATTTAGTCTTTAAGGGACACTCCCAGTTCCAAATAGGTTTCTTCACATTCCTAGAAATATTCACCCAAAGTTCTGTAGATAGAGCATTATATATGTTCTTTGTAGGTATATGACCACTGCCATCCCCAGCGTCCAATGCAAGACATCAATGCATATTTTAAGATTAATACCAGATTCGATCAAACCTTTTCTATAATGCTCCCATTCACTCGCCAGCTCTCCCATCAACCCCAGGTCTCTGCTATCGAGCCAATTAAAACAGGTAGAGCCTTGAACCAAATCCTTTTTTGCTTGGTAAAGAAATGGACATGTTTTGAATTAATCAAAGATATCAACTCAAGGGATAGGAAATATCTCGTACCCAAGCCCAAGATTTCATCCTTACCCACTATGATGGCAGTGCCCGACCCTGGTTTCCAAGCCAACCAGTGTAGAAACAAAGGAAGCGCATTCACTAAATTTCTCCAAGTTGATGATCCAGATATGTGAGCAGTATCGACATAGTGGAACCAAGATACAACGGATAGATTCGGTAGATATTTATCCTTTAGTACCCACTGCCAAATGCCCAGCACCATTAAGCCACGCCAAAGAGATTTAGCTGCTAATGCTCGCGAAAAGCAGAAAATATTTCTGAGTCCCCAACCTCCAAACTTTTTTGGACGTGCAAGAGTTTCCCACTTGCATAGGTGAATGGATGAGGTTTTTTTTCCCCTGTCCATAAGTAGGAAAATGCCAACATGTGAATCCAGTTCAAAATCGAGAAAGGTATATGTGCCAAGGCCAGCCAATATACCGGCTGGCTTTCCAACATAGCCTTGATCAATACAAATCTGCCACCCATCGAAAGGAATCTATTACACCAATGGTTGATTCTAGTCTCATATTTCTGTGTCAACCAAAGCTAATCAGTCTCCTTATACCGACTTATCTTCAGGAAATAACCAAGATATTTAAACCCTGATTCTAAATTCATAATGCCAAAATGAAACAAGGCATTCAAATTGTCAATTAGTATTTGTGAAGCGTTGAACTGATGGAAAGTTGACTTATTAACATTAATCTCCAGCCCCAAGGCACCACAAAAACAATATAAAAGAGAATGAATCTCTTGCCACTCTGTGAATGTAAAGACCCCTCTTCGTTATGACTACAAGCGAAGCAGAAGTGAAAAAAAAAAAGTGTTAAAAGGAAGGATGGCGACGACAACAATAGTTAACCACACAACTAACAATGAACGCAAGCACGCAGTCTAGGAAAATGGCTACTATGACTCCACGCACTGGCACAAGAGCCATTGGGCAAAATGTGCATAGAACAACAAGGAGAAAATGACTACCCGCCTGACACAAACATGACCACCCCTACAAGCTAAGGCACAACATCTCCATCCTGACACAAGGACCTCAACTCCCAGTTAATTAGAACCTCGATGGTGCGCAACCAACGCATGAAGTCATTCATCCCAAACACCAATAGTAAACTCACCACGATCAACAACACCCACACGGAAAGAAGAGACTCTAGCCAGGTTATGATGCACATATGTCCATCAAGGAACGCAATGATCCCCTCATCAGGAATAATGTTGGCACAAGGCGATAGGCGCGACGGTAACCATATTGCAACGCAACCCATCTAGACCAATACCCAATAAAATATGACGCTCGAGGATACCAAACTAATTGTCAAAGTGCAAGAAGACTATACCCATGAACCCAAGCAACAAGTCGACGAGGCGCATGGCGACGTTACCCAAAAATTAAATTGTGCAACCCACTTAACGATTTCTTGATTTCTTATGAGGCCCCTTTAGGAAGTCTCCCACGCTGTGAAACATAAAATTGAATAATATCAAAAATTCTAGTGCATGAATTTTCTGCTTAATTACCCCAATAGTAGAATGTTAGTTGGGAGCTAGCTTTCTCGAGTGATAAGAGATTAAGGATCTGAAATAGCAATAAAACATTTGAAGGGCCTCTATCAAGATAATTGTCAACTCCCACTGGATAGAAGGACAATTCAATTAATTATTTACTAAAACCTCGTCGTTCTCACCCCAACAGCAAGGACGCAAGGACTCCTCTAAACTATTTAAACCAAAAAACATCAAGTCTCAAGTAGAAAGTCATTGCGAGCTTGGCTAACATGATTCTCATAAGTAAATAATTGAAATATAACTAGGATTTACACGTAAGTCACCGAAAGGAAAGGGTTAAAGGTAAATAATTTTATGTTGGTTCAAGAATCAAGCAATTCTAAAATAGAAGCAATCACTACGGATTTTAGTCTTTACTCTTCTTACCTACAGAATTGTCCTTATCAACATAGAGGATATAGTTGTCATACGTATGAGTACAAGAATATTCTTCTCTTTCTTACATAGAGGATATAGTTGTCATACGTATGAGTACAAGAATATTCTTCGTTGTCTTACATAGAAGAAAATAGTTGTCTTGCTCCAGAAGGGTATCGTTGTCATACTAGAGAGGAAAATAACAGTAAATAATCATTGTGTAACCCTTCACTAAGGCCTTCAGACATCACATTAAAATCTCTGGGTAATCCACCACTAAATCCGTCAGATGTACCCATAAAAAGATCATTGTGTAATCCACAACTGAAATCGTCAGACTTAGCAGTAAAAATCGTTGTCTAAGATAAAGGAATCGTTGTCTAACAAGAAGGGTTGCTATCCATTAATAAAATCCATCCAGGTTAGTGTTGTCCCATAATGATAGTTCTATCTTATAATTCTACGGTCAATCCAGGTCGGTGCCGATCCATTCAATGTTAACCGTTCAAGTGCTAATCAATGCCAAAAATGAAATCACTGTCAACAATTTATTAAACACGTGGGTAGAGTAATCAATGAAATTCGCTCAGATTTCGGGGGGTTAATTCGGTGTAAAGTGTCACGGAAGACCCTGAATAAAATCGTTATTAAAGGAGATTCCATCACTAGGTGGTTAATGTACTAGCTATCAACGACAATTAAAGGTTCGTTGTCTAAAAATACAAAATAAAAATAAAAAACACAACATCGTTGTCATCACGAATGGAATAGCCCTAAGAAAAACATAATGTTGTCTAAATAAAGTGTTGATATGTTCTCCGTCACTTAATGAATTCAAAATCATTTTCTATTATAATATCGTTGTCAATAGAACAACTATCAATGATATTACACTATTATTGTTACAGTCGTTGTCCAGAATGTTACTGTTACTACCATGGTTGGTTGTTATGGTTATTGTTACAATATTAAACTATTATTGTTACCGATATAGCTGTTGTCCAGAAGTTATTGTTACTACCATGGCTGGCAGTTGATGTTACTATTACAATACTACACTATTACTGTTACTGATATAGATGCTATCCAGAAAGTTACTCTTACTACCATGGCTGGAATAATAAATGTAAAATTGCTGATTTAAAATTCCACTGGCAGTAAGACACAGTGTTTAAATATATTAACGGAATTTTAAAAACCTACAGAACTAATCAATGCCTGTATTCACTGTGTAAAAACTGTACCAAATTAATATATTTCGTTTAATGGTTGAATAATAATTCGCAGTGTAAAAAAAACCATAACTACAATAACAGAGGTATAAAAACTAACCATTCAAGCCAATCCAGATGCTTCCAATCAATACATTCCACATTGTGGTAAGGGCTGGGTGAAACTTAGACAATAACATGGTAACTCGTAGTCAACTACATATGAAAATCGCATGGAAAATTGCACCCAAAGAAAAGTAAAATAATGTAAATTCGAAGTCAATGGAACAACAAAAATCGCAGCGTAAAGTTCTCCATCAATGTAATGAATTGTAGAGGAGTTTCGTCGGCCAGACGTAGTGAAAACAAAAGTTAATTTTGCCATCAAAATATGTTAAATTACAGAGGAACTTCGGGGTTGAATGCTTGCAGGGAGAAAGGATAAACAATGCGCTGAGGTAATCAATTGCAAGAAGGCACAATGACCATCAATCAGCCAAGAACAACCAATAGGGGTAGACGACTGGCAAGAACATCCTTCGCTCATCATCCATGCATAGAAAAGCAGGGCGTTGAGATCCATAGGTCTATTAACGCCGAAGCGACAACCGTAGATCAGGCTCTTGGCCGACTCCTCAGGCGTGGACTGAAGAGCTATGGACAAAGACAAAAATAAGCCGCAATCGTCACAATCAATAAACCACATGACGGTCAAGACATGCAGGGATCAAAGGCCATGGGAAATCAATCAACATCAAGCTAAGGCTATGGGGAAATTTTAGTCATCAACTAGAATAGTAAGACTATAATATTATTTACTTGATTGAGCATACAAAACTGAAAGCATAAATCATACTAACAATCTACCACCCAGAAATAAAGGAAGCATATTGTTTCCCAATCGTCCGCTCTGAGTTGATGTCCCACGCGCTCCGTGCAATTCCCACTTGCCGACTGATGAGACTTCACCGGTACCTCCCATCCAATGCTAGGGGTACTCTTCTTCCCCCTTAGCCCCCCAAGCCGCAAAGGGGCCACACACACTAACTAGAGAATCAACTAGCTCCCAGCTCGCCTCGCAAGGCTGAGCTACCACTCCTCACCGAGCTGGGTATCCCAACTCCCACAAGCTAAGTCAGTCAAGTATAGATTTATGCAACGTAACACTACGCATCCAAGAGAGAGATCCATCATCATTCTCCTCCCTCCATTATATAGAGTTTCAAAGTCCCTTACTTTCCCAAAATCCCATTTTATTTATTGTTTAATAATTTAATTCAAAAAAATCCTCCCCGTACATGTGTCACCCATCCCCTTCATTCTTCCATAAATTAATTTCATTAATTAATTAATTAATTACCCCTATTTCCTTCACTCACCTAAAGGCACTCCTAGAATCGCTCCTAGGTGTCCCCATTTCCCCTTACAAGTTTTAATGACTTTCCCCCTTATTAAATTACTAGTTGAGTTTATATTAGAAAGTTCTTATATGCTAGATACCTTCTAAGTTAGACTATCTGCTTTTTCCTTGTGTTTCCCCTTTCTTTTTGTGTTTCTCGCTTTTTCCTAGTTTCCTAATTATTTTAGATTTCCCTCTTTCCCCTTTTTATTTAAACTCAAAAAGGCATGTGCAGAAACTTAGCCCTTTTCCCCTTTTTCTTTTTAATGAATAAATTTTTAATTAGCATAATATAGTAAAACAATTATTTCCCTTTTTAAAATTTTATCCCAAAATATTTTTATAAAACAATTAAATTGCTTACTCCATTTTTGTCACAAGATTAATGAAGATTATCATCATTACATATATATATATATATATATATATATATATATATATAATAATTAGATAAAATTTTACCACCAGTATAATTTAGACCTAGACTTTATTTTCCTAGGCTGGGCGACATTTTATTAGGGGAAAAATTTTAAATCTTTCTTAACACGTTATTCGTCCTAAATCCATCTAGGTTTATCCAATTATTAAATAACAACGTGGCGTGCCCTTCAGGATGCACTAGGTGATCCAAGGGTGTCACTCACCTCTTTCTTTTTCTCTTACGCGACGTGCCCTTTAGGACACACTACGTGCTCCAAGGGTGCCACTCGCGTCTTTCCATTTTTCTTGTGCGACGTGCCCTTCAGGATGCACCACGTGCTCCAAGGGTGCCACTCACCTTTTGGATGACTTGGTAGACATCAAAAACCCCTAGAGTCAATACTCCGCCAGGTGATCTTGTGGGAGACTAAGGGCCTCTAAGGAATAAGGCCCCTGCCTTATTGCGCACCCCTTAGAATCATCGTGAGTGACTGTCGCAGTCTGCCCTCACGGCATCGTGGGTCGTCTCAAACGAGGTAATCGTTAACCTATAGTTCGAGCCACAGTGAGAGTGCTAGTAGGCTGTGGCAGGGTTGTTGTCCACACCTCTCCCTCAACATATCTGGTAGTCCTATGTGACCCCTCTACTCCACATGTGAGTCTGGTCGCTAAGCTATCGTCAGCCTGCATCATCAATGAATCATTTCAGAAATATATCCATAATCATATCATCTAATCAGATGCACTAATATCACATATAAAACAATCAAACCCCAATAGTTCACTCCCCGACTCGGTCCGGAGTCCAAGGGGTTCCATCGATGCCTCTGCATCCTCGAGGTCCAAAATCCTACGCACTCAGTAAAACCAATTCAATAACACCTGTCTATGTCAAGACAACAAAACAACATGTCATCAACCCATAACGCCTCATAATCCAAATCAAATGTTTAATAGTACAATAATCTGGATCACTTGCGAGCAAGAGTCCTCAAAGAATAAGTTTGCTCAGTGTGCGCAAGAGCGTGATGTTACATACACCCCCTCTTGGTATAAACTTCATCCCGAAGTTTCACTGTATAAGTGCTGAAATAATGGGTATCACTATATCATACGTCTATCTATCAAACAAAAATGGAAACTGCTGGCACATATCATATGCATCCTCCCAGGTCGCTGAGTGTGGACTATAGTTGTCCCACTAGACCTTGACTTGCTCTATTGTTCGACACCATAGTTTTCAAATGTGATGATCCATAATGCAGATTGGCTCAGCAATGAGCGCCCCCTCGTCTGATACCTGCAAGGAACTCATCCCAATAACATGTGTAGGATCACTAATATAATGTCTCAAAACAGATACATGAAAAGCATTGTGCATACACCTCAAGGAATCAGGAACCACGGGCCCCTTTCTCTCCACAATCTCGAAAGGTCCCATGAACCTAGGAGAGATTTTAGCTCCCTTTCCAAACTTGATCGAACTATTATGCGGTTTTACCCGCAAGAATATTTGATCACCGACCTGGTAACTACGGTCGACACAGTGTGCATCAGCATAACTCTTATGTCGATCCTACGCTTCTTTAATCCTTTGTCTTATTGTTTGCATTTGCTCTTCCATTTCTTGGATCGCTTCTGGTCCCACCAGGACCCTATCCCCAAGCCGATCCCAACTCAAAGGCTTCCGACATGGTCGCCCGTAAAGAAACTCGAAAGGCACCATCTTAATGGTGCTTTGGTAACTGTTGTTATAAGCGAATTCTACCAGTGGCAAGAATTCTTCCCAACACTTTTGTTGGTCCATCACGTACATGCGCAACATGTCCTCCAAGGTCTGGTTTGTTCATTCGGTTTGCCCATCAGTATCTGAGTGATACACAGTACTGAAGTTAAGTTGGGTTCCCAAGGCCTCTTCGAAACTCGTCTAGTAAACATTAATCCTCGATCGGATATAATCCTCTTAGGCACGCCATGCAACCTCACAATATCATTGATGAAAACTCTAGCTATGTCAGGTGCTTGATACATCGTATGCACAGGAATAGAGTGAGAAATCTTCGTCAGAGTGTCTACTACTACGAAAATTGAGTCATGTCTCCTTGCCGTCAGTGGCAATCCAGCAATAAAATCCATCGAAATAACCTCCCATTTCGATTCCGGAACAGCGTGTGACTGCAGTAATCCTGTTGGGTGTCTATGTTCAGCCTTTACCTGCTGACATTCTAGACATATGGCCACATAGTTGACTATGTTTTCCTTCATTCCCTTTCATAAGAATAAGGGTTTAAGGTCTGCCCTCATCTTCGTGACTCCCGGGTGATCCATGTAGACTGCTCTATGAACCTCTCTTAGGATCAAGTTCCTCAACTCGTTGTTAAGTGGTACGTAAATCCGATTTTTAAACCTCAATAATCCATCGTCGTCAAACGTAAATCCTTCAAATCTTGGTACCATCATTGTGTTTTGTCCGATAAAACCATCGACCTCTTTGTACTAGCCATCGTTACGCTGTAAAGTTAGAATCTTTTCACATAGATTCGTCTGAAGAGGCAACACCGAAAATATGTGCGGTCTCCGACTTAATGCATCTACAACTCGGTTCATTGTTCCTTTTACCTAAGTAATCTCAAAGTCGTACTCGCTAAGAAATTCCGACCAACGCCATTGTCACGCTTTCAGGTTGCATTGTGTAAAGATGTGTTGTAGTCCACAATGGTCCGTCTTTAGTTCAAATTTTCATCCAACAAGGTAGTTTCTCCAAACCTTCAAGGCATATATGTTGGCTAACAACTCCAATCATGCGTCACTTATTTCTCCTCATGCCTTCTTAGTTTCCTCGAGATGTAAGCGATCACTCGACTTTCTTGCATCACAACTCCGCCTAAGCCTTCCTTGGATGCATCAATGCATACCAAGAAGCCCGTGTCCATGTCAGGGACCTTTAGTATCGGTGTTGTTGTCAACAGCTCCTTGAGCCTCCGAAATTCTTCCACGCATTTCTCAGTCCAAACAAACTTCTTGTTCTTCTTCTCCAATTCCGTGATCGTATTCGCTATCTTCGAAAATCCCTCGACGAACCATTGATAGTATCTTGCTAAACCCATGAAGCTACGTAATTCTGGGACGTTCGTCAGCGCAGGCCATTCCATAATAGCCTTGACCTTTGTTGGATCCACGGCGACACCTTCATTGAAGATGACATGCCCTAAGTAGTGAATCCTCGATTCATAAAATGAGCATTTGGACAACTTCCCATACAATTTTTGCTCTCGCAGACACTATAGTACCAAGCAGATGTGCTCGTCATGCTCCTTCGTCGTCCGAGAGTAAATCAAAATATTGTCAATGAATACTTGGACGAACTTGTCCAAGTACTCACAGAACACCCTGTTCATCAAACTCATAAATACCCCTGGGGCGTTTGTCAGTCCAAACTATAAAAGAGTAAACTCATAATGTCCAAACCTCATGTTGGCCCTTGACCAAGTTTTGGGAGATACTTGGTCATGATTGACCATTTTTGGTACTTCGACAGCCTATCGAAGATGGAGCACCAGATGAAGCAGAAATTGCGGAATATCGGCCCACTTTTGGGTCCTTTTGGGTTTTGGGATAATGTAATGGGAAAGGGATGTCGGCCCGTGGGTTTACACACGTTTAGGCCCACTTTTCTATGTATAAATAGAAGGATAGGAAATGTAATAAGTATCAAATATTATATCTATGTGATGTAGGATAAGTGCCAAGGGAGGGATCTATGTGATCAAAGGTTTTGGTGCATTCTGTATAGACTTGCAAAGCTTAGTGCAAGTCCCTATGTGAAGATATAGAAGGCTTTGTGCTATAAAGTAAGGAAGAATGATATATCGAGATGCACATATCTTCTGTCTTGTGCGGAGTAAGGGTTTGAGGCTCTGTTCTTGTAACTTATTTGACTAAAGACAATAAAGAAGAAGAGTTGGTGGACATAGCCCTAGGGTGGGGGTGAACCACGTAAATACTGTGTGTTATGCTTTGTGCTTCGACTTGATGTGTTTATCCCTTCTTTTTCTAAGTGCTTGGACATGTTTGGATAGATCTTCTATGCTTAGTGCTAATGATATGTAGAATGTTAGATCTGCTATATATATGCATATGCTAAGTGCTTGATCTGTTGGATCTGAATAATCTGTTGATGCTAAGTGCTTGAATACTCTAGTTCATTGTGAATGTTGTGATGCTCTGTGCTATCTGCGAAGTAGATTAATGGTTGAATATTGATAATCTACTGGTGCTAAGTGCTCTGTAAATGATAAAATCATAGATCATTGTCCCAACTAAGGTTGCAGACACTTGAGTCTTGCAACCACTCCTGCCTCTACCTCGGGTGAGACTTCATCTGCTTCTAAGGTGTTGTCGAAAGGGCTGGTAGTTAGGGATTTGTTGGTGTGCTCTTGAGTGTTGAACCCTAGGTCTACCCCTATGCCAACAAATGGTTCCATTGTCGGGACTTGAAACTGTGATTGCTGGGAACTGAGAAGAAGAAGCTTTGTGCAAAAAGGGTTGACCTGAAAGTTTCATGCGAAGATATGTGCCCTAGTGCGCAGTATTCTACTTGATTTATAAACATTTGTTCTAAAAGAAAGAGACTTGATCTGAGAGAAAGAGGCCTGATCTAAAATAAAGAGGCACGATTTGAAAGAAAGAGGCCTGATCTGGAAGAAAGAGGCCTGATCTAAGGAAAATAGGTCGGATCTGAAGGAAATAAATGAGATTTGAATGCTTTGTTCCCTAAGAAAGGTAAAAGTGAGAATTTTAGACTAAAAGAGGTAAGATCTGTAAGCTTTGTGCTCTGAAAAAGGTACGAATATTAGAAAAAGTCTAGATCTAAAATCTTTGTGCTCTGTAGAAGTAAGATAAGTGAAATTTATTTTTCTAGAATATGGATCTAGGTATGTTTGATAGATTCTATCCTAGGGCACTGTTAGATGAAAGAAAGTTTGATATGAGTAGATCTGATAAGAATAGTGAAATATATATTATATCTATGAATAGAAAGAATGTTTGGACTAAAAAATGGATGCAATATCCTAGAAAGAATTTGTTGTGGGTTAGCTCCTATGATCCTAGTGCACAGTATAGAAGAAGGTTGGGATAATTTAAAAGAAAGAGAGGATTGACCCTCTGTTATAGTTGTCGAAGACCAGGACATCTTGCTAAGGAATGCCCTGGAAAAAGACCTAGTTGTCTTTGTTGTAAATCTATGGACCATGAAGTGTTGGATTGCCCTAGGATGATCGCTAAGCTTGAAGGAATGAATCTATATCAAGAAAACCCTAAGGCAGATCCAGAAAAGGCAGAACCCCAACAAGAATTAGAGAAGGTATTACTACAAATGAAAGAGACCTTGAATGACCACCGACATGTCAGATTATCATAGATTTTCAAAGAAAAAGAATGCATTGAAACAAGAATAGGGGACTTCGACATTGATTGTGTTCTTGATGAAGAGACACAAGTGAACATTATGCCAGAAAGAACTTGGGAAGCTATATGAAAGCCTACTATGATCCCTTCATTAGGAGGAATAGGACTATTCAGAGGGAAGATGGTAAGTTTATGTGGGAGGCTTGCTCAGATATGTAACTGTCAATGGAACTTTGACAAAGGAATATTTTGAGATTATTAAATGTATTGAAGACAATGCCCCATTTACCATGTTACTAGGGAAACCTTGGATTGAAAGAGATCAAGCCCAACAAAAAGAACAAGAAGAAACCTTAGAACATAAGAAACAAGAGTTAAAAGATTTCATGACCAGAAGGATCGCTCAATTGATTCAAGAGCAGGAGAACAAATCAAAGTTATTTGACCACAAAGATTCTGATGTCGAAGGTGAAATACCACTAGAATACCCACAGAAGACTGAAGTACTTACTCCAGATACAAAAAAGGTGTTATCCTAGAAAGATTCTCAACAACGCGCAGTGACTATGTTAAACGAAGATAAGAATCAGAATGGGAAAATACACACAGAGACAAAGCTCACTGGAAAGAAGGATAGAAAGATAAGTAAGAAGAGGGCTAAGATTGAAAAATTATAGAAGATTCCAGAGGGAAATTTGCAAAAAGAAAATATGCAAAATAGGAGCCTCACCGGGATATCAGAGCAGCGACACATGGCACTTCACCATGGAAAAGCAATATAGCCGTTGGGGATGATCTATCTGTTCGATTGATGCTCCGAACAGCTGGAAAAATATTTATGGCTTGTCACCAAACGTTGGACCATGCCATAATGGACAGAAGAAGAGTTAATGAAGCCTCATACCTGTTGCAAGAAATTTGTTGTTGAGTTTCCTATTTATCCCGTCACACCATGCCCAAAGAACACTTTTTCCAATTGAGAATTTGAGCTCGCAACCTTGGTTAAGATTATCCAGTGATCATTATGCCCTTACTTTCCATCTTATTACGATGCCTAAATTACTTCGTTAACTCGATATTATTAACTCCGAGCACGTGTGTCTGAGGATATTAGCACACTTGAAGAATCTGCGAAGGAAATACTCATTGATCTCAGGACCAAGAAAATCATGTCTGAAAGAAGGATGTCTGCAGGTGTGCAAGCATCGTCGACAGGAGGAGTCCAAGATTCTCCATTGACTGTTAGAGGAGCAAGAACTTCTAGAATCATGACAGAGATGAGAACGAAGCATAAAGATGATCTCACAAATGCCAAGTTGATTCCAAGCATCTTACATGCGTATATACCTCCTCTGAGCGTCGCAGTGAACAGAGATAGCGTGCCGAGAGATTTTGACTACACCTTGGTCATTGCGTACCTCCCGAAAGGGATACACGCAGTTCACACAGACTAGGATAAGATAGCAACATTGAAGTTTAGTGACTTCAACCTTGGAGACCGTAAATCTTACAGTATGCTTGCTCCACATAAGTATCTGACCAGGACAAAAGGCAAGAATTCAAAGATCATCCCCCAGCCTTGGACCCAGAACCTTGCGCAGTCTACCTTGCTCAATGTGATGAAGATCCGGCACTTTGGCAGGCATCAAGAAGTGAATGCCCGCATTAAATTTTTGTTGTCCTGCTACCATAGAGGATATTTATGGTTGAACCGCCACATTATAGTGGATCCGACCTTAATCAATCGAATCACAGGGCTAAGCATGCAAGGCCCTGACACACAGGATTTTTACCCTAGAAAGACCACAGACCGAGCCTTAGCACAGAATATAAAATAGACTTATGGCGATGTCGAGAATGGCACGCGAGGCTACAAGGTAGCCTCTATTCAGATTGGCGCAGTGCACCTCACCTGTCAGCTAATCGCAGGAAAGCTAGTTCGCAAGAACATGCCAACCCAAGTCACTGGATTCATAGTAGACCTTGCAAGAAAGTGCGCGGAGGGCCTACAGATGAAATGGGCACAGTACTTGGTAAACCAGCTAGATCTCAACTGCAGGGAATCCCAGGACCAAGGGTATGATTTCCACTTCAGCTAGCTTCTCATATTAATTGCTTTTATTGCATGGGAAGGTGTGACCTTCCCCGACATAGATCCATTTGAATCTTTGGTTGCGAAGTTTAGTACCCTGTGGTACTCGAATGATATGAATAAACAATGGCAATCAAATGTCATGTTTCATTCATATTATAATCAGTTGAAAGTAGCTATCTAGTCTACACCGCACATCACACCGAACACCCTCTATGGGTTTCGGCCCCTGATAAAGTTCAGCGCAGACAGACACTTTATCTACATCACAGTGCACGCTGACGATCACAAACAACAGTTACAGTAATATTATAAATTAACAGAAGAATATCTATAGGAGATCACCAAGGAATAGTCGACGAACCTCCTTGTTTCAGCTGACCCTGCAGGAATATTTGATGTGGACAGTCCAGAAATTGCGCAGGATATACCTTTACCTAGCACGCGACAAAAGATCAGCGAAGTACAAGACTTAATCAGTAAATCGGTGAATATTGCTTCCATCACGCCAGAGCGAGAGGGTGGTGGTGAAGAGTTAGAAGAAGTCGAACAGAAGCGCAAAGACGAAGCATATCTTTTGAAGAAAAGGAAGGGTTCACCTCAGAAACCTTCTTCCCGAAAGAAGCCCAAAGCTCCCGTGACTAAGATGCAGACCAAAATGACCCCAGACGACTTCAACTTCATCGTCGCAGCTCTAAATGATGTTACGATGGAGATAGTAGAGAAGCAAGAGACTAAACTGTTGGTTGTGGAGCCTAATTATCTTCCTGATTCAGAGGTCATTGCTTTCAGCCGTGTTTATACCCCATGAAGTATTTACACCCCATAATTATGTACACTCTTCCACGTGGGGGAGTGCAGAGAGGGGGTACCCCCTCTGCGGAGTCCAGGGGGGCTATCCCCCTGGCTGGGGGGTCTGGGGGCAAGCGGGGGTTCAAGGGTGAACCCCCCGAAGAAAAAATTTCCTTGTAAAAGTATATTGTAATTTCATTGTAAATCTAGACCGTTCATTATAAGGTCGCATATCTAATGGTAGAGATTATGTTATGGTTTTTTTCCCTAGAAGGAAACCCTCTTTTATGAGGGAAATGTATTGCGGCTATAGTTGATGGTGAATATTGTATTCTGAGAGAGGAGACTGTGAGAGAAAGAAGAGGAAGTTACAGCGGGTTTTGCTGTAGGTTGTATCCCTTCATTTGTTGGATAATAATAAAGGAAGGACCTGGAAATTTCTCTAGTGGATGTAGCCCACACTGGGTGAACCACGTAAATCTATGTCTCTCTTGTATTGTGTGTCTTCTGTGTTTTTTTTCTACATTTGTTTTATTTTATTTCTCTGCGGTCATGTTTTTCTAACAACTGGTATCAGAGCGTAAGGTAACTCGCTGGAAAAGAGGGATCCTCATTTGAGTGGGAGCAATGTCGGAAGATGGAAAGTTTAGGGTCGAGAAATTTAACGGCCAAAACTACCAGTTATGGAAGATGCAGATGGAAGACTATTTATATCAGAAGGATCTATTCCTACCATTGAGCGGAGTAGCAAAGAAG
>ML781141.1:159741-178685 GCA_009831015.1 Picea engelmannii | reverse complement strand
TATTGTAATTTCATTGTAAATCTGGACCATTCATTATAAGGTCGCAGATCTAATGGTAGAGATTATGTTAGGGTTTTTTGCCCTAGAAGGCAACCCTCTTTTATGAGGGAAATGTATTGCGGCTATGGTTGATGGTGAATATTATATTCTAAGAGAGGAGACCATGAGAGAAAGAAGAGGAAGTTACAACGGGTTTTGATGTAGGTTGTATCCCTTCATTTGCTGGATAATAATAAAGGAAGGACCTGGCAATTTCTCTGGTGGACGTAACCCACACTGGGTGAACCACATAAATCTGTGTCTCTCTTGTATTGTGTGTCTTCTGTGTTTTGTTTCTGCATTTGTTTTATTTTATTGCTCCGCGGTCCTATTTTTCTAACATAAACAAGAGGATATGTACAGTCGGATTGAGATAGAGCTCCAAGGAGTGCAGAAGGCACTTCAGCTTAAGAGTACAGTCCCCACTGCACCCCTGTCAGTCGGAACACCAGAAGTAGGAGATGAGCCAGCTCAACTCCACCAAATCAAGGATTCAGTCAAGGCTCAACTTCGAAAAGCACACGAGAAAGTAGAGAAAGCCACTCAGGCTTTGATCCAAGTACAGGGAGTATTTGTGGAACAACACAGTGTTGCAGAACAAGAAAGGAGTTCTCTCCAAGCAATGTGGAATGACGATAAATCACAGCTACAACATGAGAAGGAACAGTTGCTTGCGAAGCAACTGCAATTAAAGGAAGCGGTCAATAGAGCACTTCGCTCTGTGACAGTCATTGAGGTACAGGTCGAAGAAAGAATCCCACAGCAGGTGGCACAGCTTGAAGAAGTGATCCAAAAGCTCTAGCAGCGCATTGTAGATCTAGAACTTCGCGCAGGATCTGAGACCCCGAAGGAGATCAAAGACAAAAGAGAAATAACTTCCCGTAGCACAATTGACAGACTAAAAGCTCTTGACTTAGAGTGTAAGTAGCTGAGTATCCGTAGTGCCCAGACATATGAGAACCTCACCGAGAACCCAGAGTTATATAAATTAGAGTCACAGCTCCAAGAAGCAAACCAGCACGCAAATACACTACAGGCGCAGCTGAAGGCCTTGTCACCAATCCAAAGAATGAAGAGATCTCAAGAACAATGCACAGCCCAACAACAGATCCATGTGATTTAAAGTAAAGTGATGGAAGTCTCTCAACGACTTCAACTAGCGTAGGAGAAGGCATGCCTATTATTTTCCGAGATCGAAAGCCAAGGAATCAAGCTAGAACATGTTGTCATCACAACAGAACAACGCCTAGAGGGACCAGTCAATGATGCACTCATCCAGGAGTTTGTAGAGCAAGAGGCCACAATACAACAGCAGGTCAAAGTAGCTTGATCCAAGCTCGATACATTCAAGGAAGAATTGCTCAGACCAGAGTGACTCGGGATGAGGCACGGGTGAGTGTTGGGGACCTGTTGGCCCTTGACCAAGTTTTGGGAGATACTTGGTCATGATTGACCATTTTTGGGACTTCGACAGCCTGTCAAATATGGAGCACCAAACGAAGCGGAGATTGCGGAATCTCGGCCCACTTTTGGGTCCTTTTGGGTTTTTGGGATAATGTAATGGGAAAGGGATGTCGGCATGTGGGTTTACCCACGTTTAGGCCCACTTTTGTATGTATAAATAGAAGGATAGGCAATGTAAGAAGTATCGAATATTATATCTATTTGATGTAGGTTAAGTGCCAAGGGAGGGATCTATGTGATCAAATTTTTTGGTGCATTCAGTATAGACTTGCAGAGCTTAGTGCAAGTCCCTGTGTGAAGATATAGAAGGATTTGTGTTGTAAAGTAAGGAAGAAGGATCTAGCAAGTTGCACAGATCTTCTATCCTGTGTGGAGTAAGGGTTTGAGGCTCTGTTCTTGTAACTTATTTGACTGAAGACAATAAAGAAGAAGAGTTGGTGGATGTAGCCCGAAGGTGGGGGTGAACCATGTAAATACTGTGTGTTATGTTGCGTGCTTCGACTTGATGTGTTTACCCCTTCTTTTGCTAAGTGCTTGGACATGTTTGGATAGATATGCTATGCTTAGTGCTAATGATATGTAGAATGTTAGATCTGATATATATATGCATATGTTAAGTGCTTGATCTGTTGGATCTAAATAATCTATTGATGCTAAGTTCTTGAATAATCTAATTCATTGTGAATGTTGAGATGCTTTGTGCTATCTGCGAAGTAGAGTAATGGTTGAATATTGATAATCTACTGGTGTTAAGTGCTCTGTAAATGATATAATCATAGATCAGTGTCCGAGCTAAGGTTGCAGACACTTGAGTCTTGCAACCACCCATGCCTCTACCTCGGGTGAGACTTCATCTACTTCGCAAGTGTTTCCGAAAGGGTCGGTAGTTAGGGCTTTGTTGGTGCCCTCTTGAGCGTTGAACCCTGGGTCTTCCCCTGTGCCAACACCTCATCTTAAAGGCGGTCTTAGGGACATCATCCTCCTTGATCCGAAACTGGTGATACCCTGATTGCAAATCGATCTTTGAGAACATCGTCGCACCCTTCATATGATCAAACAAATCATCTATCCTTGACAATGGATACTGATTCTTGATCGTTGCCTTGTTCAATTGACGGTAGTCAATGCAGATCCTCCATGACCCATCCTTCTTTCGTATGAAAATAGCAGGCACACCCCATGGTGACACACTTTGACGTATTAGTCCCAGGTCTAGCAATTCTTTCAATTGCATTCTCAACTCCTGTAACTCCGGGGTTGACATCCGATAAGGTGTTCTCGCTATCAGTTCAGTTCTAGGTTTTAGGTCTATAGTAAACTCCAATTCCCTCTCTGGTGGCATCCCAGGTAACTCCTCTGGGAAGACGTCTGCATACTCTCTCACCACAGGAAGGTGTTCCATGCCTTCCTCTACTCCCTTCTCGTTTAACGCAAGGATCGTATAAAGCTTACATCCCTTGTGCATGCTCTTTCGTAGCTGCAAGGAAGAGATTAACCTTAGGGAAACTCCCTGGTTCTGTCCTACAATCACGCATCTCTGTCCCTCATCATCGACCAAGTTCAACCGTTTCGTATTATAGTTGAGTATTGCCTCATGCAATTCCAACCAATCCATACCGATCACGACATCATAAGATCCTAAGATCGTGACGTACAGGTTGGCCCTGGTGACAAACTCTCCCAGGTTAAGGGTACAACCCGTAACCTTTTTTCCAACCTTTTGTTTGTCTCCCGAAGCCATCTCTATGAATTTAAACTCGTCCTATTTGACTTCCTTTTTTTAATCCTTTTTAGCGTTGCACCAGAAATGAAACTCTCAATAGCACCAGGATCAATCAAAATAATAAGGGTCTGGTCAGCGACGATACCTAACATCTTGATAATAGTCGACTGGTGTTCTGCTTAGTGGTTATTCACCACTGCATGAACTCGATGGGCCTTGCCCAAATATCCCACGGTAGTGGGTCTGACTGATCGAGATGCTCTAGTCCTCTTCACTAGGTAGTCACGCTGGAAATGTGGCTCCCCACATTCCAACAGACTTTATTTGGTCCAATAATCCTGGTACCCAAAGTAGAAGTTGAATTCTAATGCTAAGGCCAACACAAACTTGTTGACCTTAAGTTTCTTGATGAGGGTGTGGAGCATAACGAAGAGCTCCAAAAATGGGCCTCGTACTCGGCACTATACAGTCACTCTGTCGCAAGGTGTCGAACTTGTTGAGCTGATGCTCAATGAATTCCTTAGAAATATACCTCTTCTGGAACCATTCCTTGAACAATTCCCATGACAAGTCATCGACGACCATGTTCAAAGTGGAAGGAGTGTCTTCCTCCATAGAAGAGTGTTCCCCTTCAGTTGAAATACCACCATGCGGACCTTCATGCTAGAGGTCGTAATCGCAAAGCATGAAGCGTAACGCCTTGCTCTATAACCGTGCCTCAATGACATGATCGTCCTCGACACTTATGGACTCTAGAACTCAACTCTCTCGAGTTATCGATGGATGCTAATAGTATTGGATAGGGCGCACTGTGGACCCTCAGGGGTACAGGTGCCCTGGCCTCATCTTAGTATCGATGGTGAATCAAGGCCTTTTGACATTACCAGGAAAGGCCTTGTCAGACCATCAACATCCCTTACAACAAGCGAATCCTGCCCAAGGAATTGCTCTTCCCCTTGGGGGTTCGACTCTGAGGTTGCGGGAACTTCTGGAGGTGTGGCACCTCCTTCCACAGCACCACGTTGTGAACCTCTAAGGCATCCTCTAAATGCGATCATCGCATGGACACGTTAAGGTTTTTAATTAACGCAAGGGTTAATACTCATTGGTTTAATGCAGTGGAAAGCCTGGTGATCCACAGTCGCGGGGTTAAACCCGCTCTGATACCATAAGTAAAGACCCCTCTTCGTTACGACTACAAGCGAAGCAGAAGTGCAAATTTTTTTTTGTTAAAAGGAAGGATGGCGACGACAACAATAGTTAACCACACAACTGACAATGAACACAAGCACGCAGTCCAGGCAACCAGCTACTATGACTCCACGCACTGGAACAAGAGCCACTGGGCAGAATGTGCATAGAACAACAAGAAGAAAATGACTACCCGTCTGACGAAAACATGACCACGCCTACAAGCTAAGGGACAACGTCTCCATCCCAACACAAGGGCCACGACTGCCAATTAATTAGAACCTCGATGGCGCACAACCAACGCATGAAGTCGTTCATCCCAAACGCCAATAGTAAACTCACCACGATCAACAACACCCACACGGAAAGAAAAAACTCTGGCCAGGTTATCTTGTGTGTCTGTCCATTAGGACATGCAATGATCCCCTCATCAGGAATAATGCCGACACAAGGCGATAGGTGCGATAGTAACCATATCGCAACACAACCCATCTAGACCAATGCCCAAGAAAATATGATGCTCAAGGATACCAAACTAATTGTCAGAGTGCAAGAAGACTATACCCATGAACCCAAGCAACAATTCAACGAGCTGCACGAAGACGTTACCCAAAAATTAAATTGCGCAACCCACATAAGGATTTCTTGATTTCTTATGAGGCCCCTTTAGGAAATCTCTCACTCTATGAAACATAAAATTGAAGAATATCAAAAATTCCAGTGCATGGATTTTCTGCTTAATTCTCCCAATATTAGAATGTTAGTTGGGAGCTAGCTTGCTCGAGTGATAAGAGATTAAGGATCCGAAATAGAAATAAAACATTTGAAGGGCCTTGATCAAGATAATTTTCAACTCTCGTTGGATAGAAGGACAGTTCAATTAAATATTTACTAAAACCTCGTCGTTCTCACCCCAACAGCAAGGACGCAAGGACTCCTCTAATCTATTTAAACCAAAAAACATCAAGTCTAAAGTAGAAAGTCATTGCAATCTTGGCTAACAGGATTATCATAAGTAAATAATTGAAATATAACTAGGATTTACACATAAGTCACCGAAAGGAAAGGGTTAAAGGTAAATAATTTTACAAGAATCAAGCAATTCTAAAATAGAAGCAATCACTACGGATTTTGGTCTTTACTCTTCTTACCTACAGAATTATCGTTGTCAACATAGAGGATATAGTTGTCATACATATGAGTACAAGAATATTCTTCGTTGTCTTACATAGAGGATATAGCTGTCATACGTATGAGTACAAGAATATTCTTCGTTGTCTTACATAGAAGAAAATAGTTGTTTTGCTCCAGAAGGGTATCGTTGTCATAATAGAGAGGAAAATAACAGTAAATAATCGTTGTGTAACCCCTGACTAAGGCCTTTAGACATCACATTAAAATCTTTGGGTAATTCACCACTAAATTCGTCACACGTACCCATAAAAAGATCATTGTGTAATCCACAACTGAAACCATCAGACTTAGCAGTAAAAATCGTTGTCTAAGATAAAGGAATCGTTGTCTAACAAGAAGGGTTGCTATCCATTAATAACATCCGTCTAGGATGGTTAGTGTTGTCCCATAATGGTGGTTATGTCTTATAATTTTGTGGTCAATCCAGGTCGATGCCGATCCATTCAATTTTAACCGTTCAAGTGCTAATCAGTGCCAAAAATGCAATCGCTATCAACAATTTATTAAACACGCCGGTAGAGTAATCAATGAAATTCTCTCAGATTTTGGGGAGTAAATTCGGTGTAAAGTGTCACGGAAGGCCCATAATAAAATCGTTATTAAAGGAGATGCCATCAGTAGGTGGTTAATGGACTAGTTGTCAACGACAATTAAAGGTTCGTTGTCTAGAAATACAAAATAAATAAATAAAACACAGCATCGTTGTCATCACGAATGGAATAGCCCTAAGCAAAACATAATGTTGTCTAAATAAAGTGTTGATATCTTCGTTGTCACTTAATGAATTCGAAATAATTTTATATTATAATATCGTTGTCAATAGAATATCTATCAACGACATTACACTAGTACTGTTACAGCCGCTGTCCAAAATGTTACTGTTACTACCATGGCTGGTTGTTATTGTTACTGTTACAATATTACACTATTACTGTTACTGATATAGTTGTTGTCCAGAAGTTATTGTTACTACCATGGTTGGCATTTGATGTTACTATTACAATACTACACTATTACTGTTACTAATATAGTTGTTGTCCATAAAGTTACTGTTACTACCATGGATGGAATAATAAATGTAAAATTGTTGATTTAAAATTTCACTGGCAGTAACACGCAGTGTTTAAATATATTAACGAAATTTTAAAAAACCTACGGAACTAATCAATGCATGTATTCGCTATGTAAAAACTCTACCAAATTAATATATTTCATTTAATAGCTGCATAATAATTCGCAGTGTAAAAAAAAACATAACTACAATGGCAGAGGTATAACAATTAACCATTCAATCCAATCCAGACAGTTCCAATAAATGCATTCCACGTTGTGGTAAGGGTTGGGTGAATCGCAGACAATAACATGGTAACTCGCAGTCAACTGCGTATGAAAATCACATGGAAAATTGCACCCAAAGCAAACTAAAACAATGTAAATTCGTAGTCAATGGAACAAC
This sequence comes from Picea engelmannii, assembly GCA_009831015.1. NCBI lineage: Eukaryota > Viridiplantae > Streptophyta > Pinopsida > Pinales > Pinaceae > Picea > Picea engelmannii. The sequence continues at coordinate 171,618 of ML781141.1, read as the reverse complement.
AAAAATTGCAACGTAAAGTTCACCATCAATGTAATGAATTGCAGAGGAGTTTCGTCGGCCAGACGTAGTGAAAACACAAGTTAATTTTGCCATCAAAATATGTTAAATTGCAGAGGAACTTCGGGGTTGAATGCTTGCAGGGAGAAAGGATAAACAATGCGTCGAGTTAATCAACTGCAAGAAGGCGCAATGACCATCTATCAGCCAAGAACAACCAACAGGAGTAGACGACTGGTAGGAACATCCTTCGCTCATCATCCACGCACAGAAAAGCAAGGCATTGAGATCCATAGGTCTATTAACGTCAAAGCGACGACCATAGATCAGGCTCCTGAACGACTACTTAGGCATGGACTGAAGAGCTAGGGATGAAGGAAAAAATAAGCTGCAATCATCACAATCAATAAACCACAGGAAATTCAAGACATGAAGGGATCGAAGGCCATGGGAAATCAATCAACATCAAGCTAAGGCTATGGGGAAATTTCAGTCATCAACTAGAACGCTAAGACTATCATGTGATTTACTTGATTGAGCAAACAAAACTGAAATCATAGATCATACTAACAATCTACCACATCGAAATAAAGGAAGCATATCGTTGCCCAATTGCCCCCTCTGAGTTGATGTCCCGCGTGCTCTGTGCAACTCCCGCTTGCTGACCGATGAGACTTCATCGTTACCTCCCAGCCAATGGTAGGGGTACTCTTCTTCCCCCTTAGCCCCCCGAGCCGCAAAGGGGCCACACACACTAACCAGAGAATCAACTAGCTCCCAGATCACCTCTCAAGGTCGAGCTACCACTCCTCACCGAGCTAGGTATCCCAAATTCCACAAGCTAAGTCAGTCAAGTATAGATTTCTGTAGTGTAACATTACCCATCCAAGAGAGAGATCCAGCATGATTCTCCTCCATCCATTATATAGAGTTTCAAAGTCCCTTACTTTCCCAAAATCCCATTTTATTTATTGTTTAATAATTTAATTCAAAAAAATCATCCCCGTACATGTGTCACCCATCCCCTTCATTCCTCCATAAATTAATTTCATTAATTAATTAATTACCCCTATTTCCCTCACTCACCTAAAGGCACTCCTAGAATTGCTCCTAGGTGTCCCCATTACACCTTACAAGTTTTAATGACTTTCCCCCTTATTAAATTACTATTTTAGTTTAAATTAGAAAGTTCTTATACGCTAGATACCTTACTAAGTTAGACTATCTTCTTTTTCCTTGTGTTTCCCCTTTCTTTTTATGTTTCCTGTTTTTTCCTAGTTTCCTAATTATTTTAGATTTCCCTCTTTCCCCTATTTATTTAAACTCAAAAAGGCATGTGCAGAAACTTACCCCTTTTCCCCTTTTTCTTTTTAATGAATAAATTTTTAATTAGCATAATATAGTAAAACAATTATTTCCCTTTTTAAAATTTTATCCCAAAATATTTTTATAAAACAATTAAATTTCTTACTCCCTTCTTAACACAAGATTAACGAAGATTATCATCATCATCATATATATATATATATATATAATAATTAGATAAAATTTTACCACCAGTATAATTTAGACCTAGACTTTATTTTCCTAGGTTGGGTGACATTTTATTAGGGGAAAAAATTTAAATCTTCCTTAACGCGTTATTCGTCCTAAAGCCATCTAGGTTTATCCAATTATTAAATAACAATGTGACGTGCCCTTTAGAACACACTAGGTGCTCCAAGGGTGCCACTCGACTCTTTATGTTTCTCTTGTGCGATGTGCCCTTCAGGACGCACTATGTGCTCCAAGGGTGCCACTCATCTCTTCCCATTTTTCTTGCGCGACGTTCCCTTCAAAACGCACCATGTGCTCCAAGGGTGCCACTCACCTCTTGACTGACTTGGTAGACATAAAAAACCCCTGGAGTCAATACTCCGCCAGGTGATCTTGTAGGAGACTAAGGGCCTCTATGGAATAAGGCCCTTGCCTTATTGCGCGCCCCTTAGAATCATTGTGACCGACTTTCACAGTCTACCCTCACGACATCGTGGGTCCTCTCGAACTAGGTAATCGTTAACCTACAGTTCGAGCCACAGAGGGAGTGCTAGTAAGTTGTGGTAGAGTTGTTGTCCACACCTCTTCCTCAACATCTATGGTAGTCCTGTGTGACCCCTCTAATCCACATGTGAGTCTGGTCAGCAAGCTATCGTCAGCCTACATCATCAACGAATCATGTCATAAACATATCCATAATCATATCATCTAATCAGATGCACTAATATCACATATAAAACAATCAAACCCCAATAGTTCACTCCTCGAATCTATCTGGAGTCCAAGGGGTTCCATCGATGCCTCTGCATCCTCGAGGTCCAAAATCCTGTGCACTCAGTAAAACCGAGTCAATAGCACCTGTCTATGTCAAGGAAACAAAACAACATGTCATCAACCCAAAACGCCTCATAATCCAAATCAAATGTTTAATAGTATAATAATCTGGATCACTTGCGAGCAAGTGTCCTCAAAGAATAAGTTTGCTCAGTGTGCGCAAGAGCGGGATGTTACAATGAAGGATGCCTTAGTCATTATAAGCACGTCATCAATAAACAGGATATGTAAAATGCTAATCAACCGAGAGACTTTTATACCTGTCAGTCTTCCTTCTACTTGATTTTTGCCCAAAGAAAGGCTCAGTCCCTCCATCACCATAATAAATAAAAGTGGAGACAATGGGAAGCCCTGGCGCAAACCCCCCTCACTGCTAGAAAAATTTGTAGGCTCACCATTTATCAAAATGGCAAATGTAGCAGAAGTAATTGTGCCCATAATCCATTTAGTCATGAGATGACCAAATCCACAATGAAGAAGCATCAATCTAAGATAATCCCAATTTATACAGTCATAATCCTTCTTGAGGTCCAATTTCAAGATGATAGCCTATAGTTTCTTAGCTTTTATGCTATGCAAGCACTCATGTGATGTTTCGATGGAATCGAGGATCTAGTGTCCCTTTAAGAAACCCAACTATGCTTCTGATAAGGACTGGAGAGAATTGGCCGAATCCTCCTCGCAATAATTTTTGTAATAATCTTGTACACAAGGTTACACAGAGCAATAGGCCAAAAATATTGAAAGGTTGATGGGCGATTTGTTTTTGGGATAAGAGAAATGAAAGTGGATTTTATCAGCCTGATAACTTCTCCACGGATTCGAGAGACCTCAACCATCGCCAGAAGATTCAGGCCCATCAAGTCAAAAAAATAAAGGAAGATTTCGATTGTCCATCCATCAGGGCCAGGGCTCTTGTCCTTCGCAAAGCCTTTTAAAACAGTAGATAACTCTTTCAAGGAAATGGCCTGCTCTAAAATGGGGAGTTCCTCTTCTAAAACCAACTTTGAGTATAGACTGATAGCCTCAAGCTGGGCCTGGATAGTATTTCTCCTATAACTCGCGAATCTATGAAAAAACTTTGTATTTTTGTCACCACTCTTTATCCAGGTAGCTCTACTTTTCTTCCTCTAGTTTTATTCATCCGCAAAAAGAATCTTTTTGCGCTCCGTCTCCAACTGCTTTCAAAGTAGATCGAGCTCCAAGGAATGATTTCCAACAATTTTTGGAATTTGTATGTTTTCCAAGTCTGCTTCCAGTCTTGTCATAGCTTCCTTTTCCTTGGTTTGTTTAGCCAATGACCAATATTTAATCTTGATTTTAAGAAGAGATATCTTTTTGGAAATCCTTCTTTGTACCTCGACAATCAATTCAAAGCGTTTATCCAACCATACATATCTAATGATCTCAGCAAAACTCTCCTCGTGAAGCCATCCCAGATTAAATTTAAAGGGGTACTTTATTCTTTGTGTGTCGATATCCATCTGTAATATGAGTGGGGCGTGGTCGGATATATATGTAGGATCCACCCACGATTGATACCTCATCGAAGGGAAAATCAAGTCTTCAGCCACGAAAAATCTATCTAGTCTCTTTGATATGCTTGATGCTCTCGATCTGTCGTTGCGCCACGTCGGAACCAGCTCGATCGATGCCACATCTACAAGTGGATAATTAAAAAATATATCTTTAATGAAAACAGCTAATGGATCCGGTAGAGCTGAAGTTCCCCAAATTTCGTTTGAATTTAAAGTAAAGTTTAAATCGCCGGCCAAAATCAGGTATGTGTGTGCTAACAGACCTTTTACTTCAAGTTTTTTCCATAAGGCCTTGCGGTCCTTGCAAGGTCCATAAACGTTCAAAAGAGTGAGGCTTCTCTTATCTATCAAACTAGAACCAGTCAAAAAAATGCCACCACATTTGATAACCGAAGAGAAAGTAAAGTAACGCGGATCCCAGGCAACCAAAACTCCCCACGATCTACCCACTGAACTAACAACACAAGTCATCCAATCGGGTTTGAGAGAAAAAAGGAAATCCCTTGCCTTGACATCAGTCATCAGTGTCTCTTGTAGAAAAATGATGTTGGGAGATGTCTGATACAGAAGTCTTCGCATAGGGGCCAGTTTAAGGGGTCCTCCTACCCCTCTTATGTTTAAGGAGAGAATGATCATGACTTTGACCTGGGGAGGGATTTGGTGCCTCTAAGCGCCCCCTGGTCAGATGTGGAACGATATGAACCTGAAGATGGGATGAGTGCACTCCCCGATTTTTTTCGTGCACTACTAGTTTTTAGGGGAGACAATTCAAGCCCCAACCCCCAAGACCAAGCAATCTTCCTATCCTCCAGTCCCACTGAAGAAGAGGGTTCCGCAACCCTTGTGCAAGATTCCCCAGGTAGGGTCTCATAATTCCTTGAAAAAGTCAGGATAGGGACTGGACAAGACACTTCCAGATGTGAGGGAACTAAGTCTTTTAGAAGAATATCCAGGGAATGGTCACTAATAGTTGGTTCCCCATATCCAGTGAGGATATTCGATTTGGCAGGTAAACTCGGAACAGGGCTAGATAAATTCGAAGCTATAGGGTGTGGGAAGGGAGTTATATCCTTAACAGAGTCAAGCACCAAAGGAGGAACCACATGCATAGAAGACAGCCCATTTGTGACTGGCCTACTGCCAAAATCCCAAGCAGAAGAAGACACATCTAAATCTAGCATGTTACATTTATCCTTTGATATAATAGTCGTCCCAATAGTAACAGGGTCTCCAGAAAAATAAGAATCAAGTTGGTCTCTCTCCAGAGCAGACAAAGAACAGTAGAAGGTAGGTACAAAATGTCGCAACTTACCAACAAAAGTCTCGGCCATTGTAGAAGAGTCATCTGGATCCCAAGATACCGGAAAAGTGCTCTGCTCCAGTGTCTCCACCTCTTTTGGATAGTCATTTGAGACTGAGTCATCATAATGTAGTTCTTCCGGATGTGCTCCCCAAGGAAGATGACAGTCTCTCTTAAGATGGCCAGTCTGTCGATAGTGAGCACATCTGAACGGGATCCCTAAGTAGTCCAGGCGTTGTGAGTACACCAATCCACGCCACTCAATCTTCAAACAGTCCATAACTCCCCCATGCACATCCACCTCTACTAAAATTTTGGCCATTCTTCGGTCTTTCGATTACAGGGCTTCTTCATCACACTTTATGAATTTACCCAAAACATTCCCGATAGCCTCCATGGATTTCTTATTCCACAGTTGTAACGGTAGACCATGTAATAAGACCCAGAGGTGTCGATAACTGAAATATTCAGTTGTGGGGTCAAACTTTAGCCTCCACTGTTTTAACATTAAGCTGCCACCTTCAAAATCCAAAAAATTCTTAAGTATTTTAACTGTATCTTCAGGTGACCTGAAGACAAATCCAAACCATCCCCTCAGTAGTGGTAACAAGTCAGGTAAATACCCTAAAAAAGGTTCCCACGTTAACTTCATCCATTCAGAAACGATCGAATTGCAATGAAGGCGGTAAGATAGCCTACCCACCAGCGCACACATGGCAAGATAATTCGTCTCTTCTAACCCAATGTCCATCCCAAGGACCAATGACTGCTTTGTCCATTTGGGCTTCCAGACTTGTGCCCCAACCTTCAGAGAAGACTTCTTACCCACAACGCCAAAACCCGGAGCCTCTGTAAAATGTTTCTTCCTCAAAGCAAACCTTTCCTCACTAACAAAACAATCTAACATAGAAAACAAGGCCAAAGAGTCCAGGGTGGGTAGAGTATCGCTTCTAACAGATTTCGTGAAACTATCAAAGGAAGCAGAGGCCTCCTTACAACCACAGGGAAGAACCTAGTGCGAGTTCGGACTAAGCTTAGAGCCAAATGAGGAGGGTAAGGATGGATGCAAAGGTGGTAAGATATCGCTTCGATCATTAGTTTCACCATTAAGGCCTCGATTATTGCATACGACATCGATCATCGATAAGAAGCTTGGGTGATCCCAAGGATCCCCAGCTTCCAATCCCACGAGGTTGTGGACCTCATCTCCCATTTCCACCGCCAAACCTTAAATATAACAAAAAATCAGTCCAATCATGACGATAATGGAGAGTGATGTGGCAAGTTTGTAGAATTTTTAGTCCTGAGGAAGTCAGACCTTCCAAGCTACGAAAAGACATAGTTCCCTTGAAATGATGGCACAGTTAATACTGACCTGCCAAAAAATAGCAGAGAAAGCTTAAAAAACTGACAAAACTTAGACAAATAGCGTCTGGAGCCCTCCAATGAAACCACTTCGCAAGGCGACAAGAAATAGCAGGTGTATCTAGAACAAAAGGAAAAATTGGACCATCTAAACTAAGAGTCTTTTGGGGTTTCTACCAGAATAGTATGGGTAACCGACTTATCCTTCACCAGTATTGGAGTACTGCAACTCCATCGGTCCCGCCAAATCCCAACTTGAAATGTGTGTCGCCATGAAACTTGCAGAAAAGCTCGCTCCCGCCCGTTGAGTTGGGAAATATTAAATAGAAAAGATATAAAAATACAAATTTGAACTAGACCATAAGCTATGAAGAAAGATGAGAATAATGATTGCTTTGAATAGTCTAGATCAAGAAAAAGTGAATAAATAATACATTGTAGATATCTTGGAATAATGCATAAGAGGCTCAATGTGAATAATCCTTTTAAAGTTAATAAGATTCATATATCTCTTTTTATATGTTTGACTAATGGAATGGTTATTAAGAATGGAGGTCCCATACTTTGTATTAGAAAATCACAATTACATCATTTTCTTTAACAAAAGTTAATAAGATTCATATATCTCTTTTTATATGTTTGACTAATGGAGTAGTTATTAAGACGGGAGATCCCATACTTTGTATTAGAAAATCACAATTACATCATTTTCTTTAACAATGTAAAGTAATATTAACAAAAATCATGGATATTTTAGTAGTTTGTTAACTAATGCAACTAATATTACTTTAAAAACTTATTTACCTTTTTTAATTAACTTAAATGTGACATAACAAATGTTCATGTTGTATTTATATTTATGGAGCTAGATTCTACAAGAAGATTAGGAAGCCAATGAATTGCTCTCACTCATAACATATCTATAAAAATATCCACATGTTTAGATTGCAAAAGTATTTTTATTGTACCAAGAGAAGCAATGTATAGCTTATAAAACAATAATAAAAGAAAATTACAAAAAAGTTGATGTTCAATGTCTCATGTAAAAAACAAGAAACAAAAATTAATTGTAATTTTTTTCATAGATCCATTTTAAATAGAGAACTTTTAAGTGTTAAAAAGTTTTCATTTGTTTTTTTTAATTATTATTTAAGTTTAATATATTCATGATTAATGTCAATATTAATTGTCTCTTCATGTGGAAATTGCATTTCTATGACTATCTTTATTTTCCATTAAGTCAATATTTTTAAGGCTACCAAATTAAAATAACAATTATCATAATTTTTTTTTTTTTTTAATTAATGCAAACCATTATTCCATCTATCAAAATTCATTTTACTTATCAACCTTCGACTTTAGCCTTCAAAAATACCATAATAATTAAAATGACCTATTACAATATTTTATTTTTTTCCATTTTATTTTTTTATATATAATTTTATTAATAAAACAAAATTACAATACAACAATTAAAAATGCTTGTAGCATTCTTAAAAGCTATTGCCAATTAAAAAAAACAATGCTTGTAGCATTCCTAAAATCTATTCACATTTTAAAAAAATTAGAAAATAATTAATCATAGTAAAATAAATTTTGTTTTTATAATTAATCATAATAATAAAAAATTGAAAAATTGTTTCATTGTATATGAAAAAAAAAACTTCTAGAAGATAGATGAATAAGTTTCATTATACATGAAAAAAAACACTTCTAGAAGATAGATGAATAAGTACTTCTAGAAGTAACTTTCTCATGTATTCATTTTTCTTTTCTTAATTTTACATATTCATTAGTTGAATTTGATGTTTGATAGGCTAGGCAAATTAAAGGGGAGTTGATTTGTTAGTTTCAATTAAGCAGATTTTTTCGGACTTCCCCAAATATTCTCAAGTGTTAAGAAGTTTGCACTTGTTTTTTTTAATTATTTTTAAGTTTAATAAATTCATGATTAATGTCAATGCTAATTGTCTCTCCATGTGGAACTTGCATTTCTATGACTATGTTTATTTTCCATTAAGTCAATATTTTTAAGAATACCAAATTCAAATAACAATTATTATTTTTTTTAATTTTAATTAATGCAAACCATCATTTCATCTATCAAAATTCATTTTACTTATCAATCTTCGACTTTAACCTTCAAAAATACCATAATTATTAAAATGACTTATTACAATATTTTATTTTTTTCCATTTATTTATTTATTTTTTAATTTTATTAATAAAACAAATTACAATACAACAATTAACAATGTTTGTAGCATTCTTAAAAGCTATTGGCATTTAAAAAAACAATGCTTGCAGCATTCTTAAAAGCTATTCACATTTAAAAAAAAATAGAAAATAATTAATCATAATAAAATAAATTTTGTTTTTATAATTAATCATAATAAAAAAATGTGTTTCATTGTATATGAAAAAAGAACTTCAAGAAGATAGATGAATAAGTTTCATTATACATGAAAAAAGCACTTCTAGAAGATAGATGAATAAGTACTTCTAGAAGTAACTTTCTCATGCATTAATTTTCTTTTCTTTTTTTAATTCTACATATTCATTAGTCAAATTTGACGTTTGATAGGTCGGGCAAATTGAAGGGGAGTTGACTTGTTGGTTCCAATTAAGCAGATGTTTTGGCGCTTCCTCAAATCTTCTTGAAATTACATACATGGCTAGCCCCATATGCATGAGTAACAGGGGATGACGTGGCATCCTATAGTACCATGGTGGTCAACATGGTAGGTCAGCTTGCGAGAGGCATAATATTTGCATACGATCTCTAATTGATGCAATGTTTGCACTATTGGAAAGGTCTTGATGTGTAGAATAGCATCACGGGGTCCTAGCTAAGTTGTGAAATTTTAACCCCAAAAATGTCATTTGATGCCTGAAAATGGCCCCGGAAGGTTCCAGACCCCAATTTTCCAAACTAGGACTACTACTAAAATGACTTTGCAAGTTGATTCCTCCAATTTTTTCCACCTTGAAAGGATCAAGATAGATGACAAACAATATAATAATCCAATCCAGATCAAATAAAGTATATATTATATCATACAACCCCTTAATGTCTCTAAATAATACAACATAACAATCAGGGAAATTTGACATAACCATGTACATGAAATTAACCTTTATTTTAATTTAATTTAATGTCCATAAATGAACAAACCTCATCAATATGATTGAGGAAAGAAGCCATACACAAAGAAAAAAAGAGTATGTAATTAAAAAAGGAAAGTATGTACATCAAAACTTGGGTAAAGAAGGAGTTGAGTTGGGAAATATTAAAATAGAAAAGATATAAAAATACAAAATTGAACTAGACCATAAGCTATGAAAAAAGATGAGAATAGTGATTGCTTTAAATAATCTAGATAAAGAAAAAGTGAATAAATAATGCATTGTAGAGATCTTGGAATAATGCATAAGAGGCTCAATGTGAATAATCCTTTGAAAGTTAATAAGATTCATATATCTTTTTTTATATGTTTGACTAATGGAGTAGTTATTAAGATGGGAGGTCTCATACTTTGTATTAGAAAATTACAATTACATCATTTTGTTTAACAAAAGTTATTAAGATTCATATATCTCTTTTTATATGTTTGACTAATAGAGTAGTTATTAAGGCCGGAGATCCCATACTTTGTATTAAAAAATCACAATTACATCATTTTCTTTAACAATGTAAAGTAATATTAACAAAAATGATGGATATTTTAGTTGTTTGTTAACTAATATAACTAATATTACTTTAAAAACTTATTTACCTTTTTTAATTAACTTAAAGGTGACATAATAAATGTTCATGTTGTATTTATATTTATGGAGTTAGATTAGACAAGAAGATTACGAAGCCAATAAATTGCTCTCACTCATAACATATCTATAAAAATATCCACATGTTTAGATTGCAAAAGTATTTTTATTGTACCAAGAGAAACAATGTATAGCTTATAAAACACTAATAAAAGAAAATTACAAAAAGTTGATGTTCAATGTCTAATGTAAAAAACAAGAAACAAAAATTAATTATAAATTTTTTCATATATCCATTTTAAATCAAAAACTTTTAAGTGTTAATAAGTTTGCACTTGTTTTTTTAATTATTATTTAAGTTTAATAAATTCATGATTAATGTCAATGCTAATTGTCTCTCCATGTGAAAATTGCATTTCTATGACTATCTTTATTTTCCATTAAATCAATATTTTTAAGACTACCAAACTCAAATAACAATTATCATTTTTTTATTTTCTTTTAATTAATGCAAACCATCATTCCATCTATCAAAATTCATTTTACTTATCAACATTCTACCTTAGCTTTCAAAAATACCATAATTATTAAAATGACTTATTACAATATTTTATTTTTTCCATTTAATTTAATTTTTTATAATTTTATTAATAAAACAAAATTACAATACAACAATTAACAATGCTTGTAGCATTCTTAAAAACTATTGGCATTTAAAAAACAATGCTTGTAGAATTCTTAAAAGCTATACATATTTTTAAAAAATTAGAAAATAATTAATTATAATAAAATACATTTTGTTTTTATAATTAATCATAATAAAAAAAAATATTTGTTTCATTGTATATGAAAAAAGCACTTCTAGAAGATAGATGAATAAGTTTCATTATACATGAAAAAATCACTTTTAGAAGATAGATGAATAAGTACTTCTAGAAGTAACTTTCTTATGCATTCATTTTCTTTTCTTTTTTTAATTCTACATATTCATTAGTCGAATTTGACGTTTGATGGGCCAGGCAAATTGAAGGGGGGTTGATTTGTTGGTTCCAATTAAGTTGATTTGTTGGTTCCAATTAAGCAGATTTTTTTTGTTCCAATTAAGCAGTTTACTTTCGAATGACTATCTCATCCCAACCCCAAAAGGATTTTTTGGTTCTTTGCACATGCCAAGCGTACTCACAATTACCCAGAAATTCATGATCATAAAAATGATAATTTTGCCACCCAACTTCCACTGAATCTATCTTTCACAAGCTTCAATTCTATGCTGTCAGAAAATGCAATAGAAAATATGAATGTGGGACCAATTATTTTACATGAATGACCAAACCTTCACGTCATTTTGTTCTCACGGATCTCTCTACTCCGTATTCAACAAGGCAAAACAGTCGGTTTCTATCAACACAACACACAGCCCTCACACCCTTCGTTTCTCTTTCTTTCACTTTATAAATAGTTGTGACAATCCACAAAACACTCCAAATCTCCTCTGCATTTCACCGCTTATTTCTTCTATGCTCTTTTCCAACCCAACACCCG
>ML781141.1:120477-159700 GCA_009831015.1 Picea engelmannii | reverse complement strand
CCCCCGCTCCCCTCTGCATTTGCATTTCCATTTCCATTTCAAGAATCGTGCCTCCATACCTCCATACAAATCAATTTTCAAGTACCATTCCAGTTTCTTTGTCAAATATCTCCATTATGATACACTTGGAACTTTCCATAAATGAACTCACTGGCAGCATCCCATAAGAATTGGGCTTGCTCACCAATTTGCAAAACCTTTACATCTTCCATAATGATTTGTTAGGAACTATTCCTCCTTCTTTGTAAAATATCCTCACTTTGACTAATTTGGAACTTGGCAGCAACGAACTCACTAGAAGCATTCCACAAGAATTGGGGCTTCTCACTAGTCTTCAAGCACTTTACCTAGATCAAAATGAATTGTCGGGAACTATTCTTGTTTCTTTGTCAAACATTTCCACTTTGACTGGCTTAGAAATTTACGCAAACAAACTCACTGGAAACATTCCACAAGAATTGGGTTTGCTCACCGGTCTAAAAATACTTTACCTTGATAAAAATGAATTGTCAGACACCATTCCCGCTTCTTTGTCAAATCTATCCACTTTGATTGACTTAGAAGTTTCCATGAACAAACTTACTAGCAGCATTCCAAAAGAATTGGGCCTACTCATCAATCTGGAAACAGTTTACCTATTTGAAAATGCACTGTCAGGCATCATTCCCAATTCTTTGTCAAATATCTCCACTTTGAATAACTTAACAATTTTCAACAACAATCTCACGGGAGGTATTCCACAAGGATTCTCAAATACCGTTCACTTGCAGAAGCTCTCTTTATGGGGAAATCGATTGAGTGGAAACATACCAAAATCCATTGGAAATTGTACCAAACTTAGAATACTCTTTCAAAATAACAACAAGTTGAGTGGGAGTGTGCCAATAGAGCTGGGTAAGCTATCTCTCCTTGAACAACTATACTTACACACTAATCAGCTTGGCAGTGGCAGTGCTACAACCATGCCATATCTGGTAGCACTTACCAATTGTTCTCACCTACAAAGATTACAGTTGAGCCACAATATACTAACTGGTGTTTTTCCCCTTTCCATAGGCAAACTTTACGTTGATTTGTCTTACTTGTCATTAGAAAGAAACAAAATAGAAGGAAACATCCCTCCACATATCAGTAATATTAACAGCCTAACCTTCCTTGATTTAAGTTGAAATCTTTTAAATGGAAACATTCTAGAGTTATGAAATCTTGAAAAGTTAGAAATATTGTTTTTAAGTCAAAATAGATTAGAAGGAAACATCCCTGGTGACTTTGAAAAACTACTACATCTCGGTCTCTTGGACATTAGCAGAAATATGCTCTCTGGAAAGATTCCAAATTCCCTTGCACCTCTTAAACAACTAAGATGACTCATCCTCCATGATAACCAGTTCTCAGGGACTATACCTACTAACTTAGGAGATTGTATAAATTTGGAATTGCTTGACTTGTCTCACAATATACTCACTGATAGCATACCACCAGAAATTGTTGAACTTTATAATCTACATTTCTATTTGGATTTGTCATGGAATTTATTGGAAGGCTCTTTGCCCATGTAGATTGGTAAAATTGCAATGGCTCAAGCTATAGACATTTCTGCCAATAATTTGAATGGTGTCATTCCACCTACACTTGTAAGCTGCAATGAACTACAATCTTTGAATTTATCTCAAAATTCCTTCCAAGGCCCTATTCTAGACACACTTGGAAATTTACAAAATCTAACCTGGATCTCTCTTCCAACTCCTTATCAGGAACAATACCAACTTCTCTCAAGAAGTTGAAAATGCTTCAATACTTGAATTTGTCTTTCAACAATCTCACAGGGGAAATTCCAAAAGGAGGTATTTTTGCAAATCAAACAATTTCCATGCGTTTAATTGGAAATCCTGGCCTTTGTGGACCACAAGAATTCAAGTTACTTGCATGTCCAACAACCAGAGGTCATTCTACATTTGTGAAAACAATATTATTGCCAGTTAGTGGAGCTATTGTTTTTATACTATGTTGTGTACTTTTGAGATTCATTCGTAGAGGAAATATGCATATACAAAACTTTGATTTATCACAAGATATTTTCCGAAGGATTTCATATCAAGAACTTCACATAGCAACTAATGGATTTTCTAAGGCCAACTTGCTTGGAACTGGTAGTTTTGGATCAATGTACAAAGGAATTCTAATTGATGGCACACTAATCACCGTCAAGATTCTATAGTTGAAAAATGACCAAGTTGAGAAGAGTTTTAAATCAGAATGTAGTTTCTTGCAAAAGGTTCGACATCAGAATTTGGTGAGAATCACAACTTCATGTTCCAACCTCCATTTCAAAGATTTAGTGTTCCAGTTTATGTTTAATGGGAGCTTAGAGAAGCATTTGTATCCTAATAAAGAAGACAACAACAATGAGGATGTGTGCGAGTTGGGATTGAAAACAAGATTAGACATTGCCATAGATGTGGCCCATGCCATGGAATATCTTCATCATTATTCTCCCATGCAAGTATTGCATTGTGATATAAAACCCAATAATGTGCTTTTGGATGAAGACATGTCAGGCCATGTAACAGATTTTGGTATTTCAAGGTTAATTGGTGCACCCTCAAGTGACTCACTTACTTCAACACTTTCTTTGAAAGGATCAATGGGTTACATTGCCCCAGGTATAGCTTTTAAAAAAAATATTTTCACTTTTCTTTTCTCATTAATGATTTTGTATGGACTCTTCGAGTAAAAATTTAATGAAGGTTGCCTTTAATGCAAAATATGGATTGGGTGAGACAATTTCCACCAAAGGAGATGTTTACATATATGGCATTCTATTATTGGAAATGCGTACTAGAAAACAACCTACTAGTGACATGTTTGGTGGAGACCTAACATTACACAAATGGGTAAACCTATTATTTCCAAACAGAGTGAAGGAGGTAATTGACAACAATCTTTTTACTGAAATGGATGGAGATGAATTTGAAAAATACATTGTATACAAATGCCTACTTTCTTTGCTAAATGTTGGTTTGCTTTGTTCAAAAGATTCCCCTGAAGAAAGACCAACTATGAAAGATGTGGTAATACTTTTGGTGAGTGCTAGAGAGCAATGTGTGGGATCTAGGAGATTGAGACGAAGCATATCCTATTTTCTTAACAATACAAATGCAACAAGGAATGATGCCTCTACATCGCATGACAAAAGTTATTCTAGTTTTAGATTGTGACAATCACAATTGCAATTTGCAAAAGATTTATGTCTTGCCATTATCCTTACAATGGCAAGAGTTCTTGGTTAGTATGTATTATTTGTTTCGGGTTATTGTCCACATGAAATTTGATTGTTTTGCAACATTGCATAATGTGGATTGCAGTGTGCAAATAGACTACATTTGGTTTTATTTATCATCCATCCATGATGTCAATATTCATATTCAAGAAGTAAGCTCCCCACAAACACTGGTAAGAAATTGATAACATTTTCTTTGCAGCTATAGGTGAAATGATTATCAATTAAATTTAGCTATAACTTATAAACATGTATTTTAGCCTAATGAATTGATTATGTGTACCATGTTGGAGTCTAACTAGTTTGTTTATATTACTGTCAAAAAGTTAGTGGTTGAATTCCTATTTTAGATGTGAATTTAGAGTTATCATGTAACTCAGATTAATGAACCACTACTAACAAATGCACACTTCAAATGTACCATTTTGGTCTTGAGCTTTTATGCTTATGGTGAAAGATGGGAGGATTAATATTGTGAAGCTATGGCCTACTATATAATTTCTAACGATTTTTTACCTCCTACAATTTTTCTGCCCACAGTTAGAGAGATGTCCATGCCCTTTCAACCCTTTTGTATCTTTAAAGGACCCTTGCAGGTCCTCTTAAGTACTATCCTTTCAATCCTTTTGTGTCTTTAAAGGACCCTTGTAGGTCCTCTTAAGTACTGAGCACCCTGCAGTTTTGAACAGTCATTAGTACTACAGTATGGCTTCTTAGACCACAATGAACACTTGGATTTGTTACTTACTAGTATTGATCAAGGGAAAAGTGTTACGAAAATAGAGGTTTTATGCTAAATGGGTCCCAATAGCTTCAAACAGACACGGGCTTTGCTCAGTGTGGTACAAAATTGTTATTGTTTCAGTATTCGAAGTCACTAAGAAGGCATTGTCCATTCCTCAGATTTCTCATTTCATTTCCTAAGTTAATGAAGATGCCATATTACTCTGACAAAACAATGTAAGATTAAATTTGTTGTAAGTGTTGATTTTATTGATGAATTAGAATTGGACGTATTACCCCTTGATGTATGTGGAGTAGTGTTTGGAAGCCCCTACATGTATAGGAGGGACCTAATATTCATGTGGGGAGACAAACAATATCGACTGATCAAGGATGGGAAATCCTACATCATTAATGCACATAAATTCAAGTCAAAGATCTCAATGGTAAGTGCCAACCAAGCCAGGAAGTTGATTAGTTCTAGTAAGAAATATGTTTTGATTTTCTTAAGAGAAAAAACAGTCTAATGATGAGTCAATGATAATGAAGGCATCCCTGGAGTGGTGTACTAAAGAGTAGTGACATCAATTGGAGGAGTTGCTACAGGAATACAAAGGAGTGTTCAAGGATCCTAAAGAGATACCATCCAAGAGGGATGTGGAACACAAAATAGATTTATTGATAGACTCCCAATTGTCGAATATTGGGTTGTATAGATAGTATGTTCTAGAATCGAATGAAGTGAAGAAGCAGTTGCAACAATTGTTGGAGTAGGGTGTGATTCAACCAAGTACCTCACCTTGTGGGTCACCCATCATAATTGTACCCAAGAAGGATGGGACTTGGATAATTTGTATCGATTATAGGGTATTGAACAAGATTACATTGAAGAATCGATGCCCTATACCAAGGATCGGTGATCTATTGGACCAGCTACATCATGTCAAGTACTTCACTAAGTTGGATTTGAAATCATAATATCACCAGGTACGAGTCAAAGAAGAAGATACTTGGAAACTTCCTTCAAGAAAAGGCAAGGTTTGTATGAGTGGTTGGTTATGCCATTCGGTTTATGCAATGCACCAGTTACATTTATGATACTAATGAATGATGTTTTATGCCCTTATCTAGATTCATTTGTTATTTTTTATTTGGATGATATACTGGTTTATAGTTCTACCTGGGAGGAGCACATCTCACATCTTATGCAAGTGTTAGAGACTCTGAAGAAGCACCAACTGCTCGCCAATCTCAAGAAATGTGAATTTTCTCAATAGTCTTTGGTGTATTTGGGGTATGTGATCAGTGGAGCAGAGCTCAAGATAAATCCAACAAAGATGAAGGTCATCATGAAATGGCCAATTCCTATAAATTTCACTGAAGTTAGGAGTTTTTTTGGGGCAACACAATACTTGTGGAAGTTCATAGCTTCATTTTCAGTGGTATCTACACCACTCCACACCATAACAACCAGTGGTAAGAGTTTCTAGTGGGGGGAGAATCAACATAAGGCCTTTGATGAGCTGAAAAGAAAGATCAGTGAAGCATTAGTTCTCGCGCTACCAAACTTGTAGAATCCCTTCGAAGTTGAGACAAATGCAATTGGATATGCCATGGGAGTAGTTTTGATGCAAGGAGGAAGGTCGGTATGCTATCATTTTGAAGTATTGCATGGGGCGGTTATCAACTACTGTACCTATGACAAGGAGCTATATGACTTAGTACAAGCTGTCAAAAAGTGGAAGCATTATATGATGGGCAAGGAGACCATAATCTACACAGATCACCAACCACTACAGTATTTTTAGTCCCAGAGTAAGCTACAACAAACCAAGAATTACAAGTGGATGAGGTTTTTACAACAATTTCATCTAGTCATCAAGTATAAGAATGGCAGTACAAATAAGTTGGAATACATGCTTTCATGACCACCCACATCCAATATTACATCTTTGGGAACTCTAATGCACATGGAACCTTTTACCCATGATGCATACAAAGAGGCATACATAGATGATGAGGACTTCAAGGAGGTGTTTCAACATCTACAAGGCCAAATTCATATAGAAGAAGGTGACAAAAAGGATGACTATCATTTCTAGAATGGTTTAATCTACATGAATATGTGGGACCAATTATTTTACATGAATGACCAAACCTTCGCATCATGTTGTTCTCACTGATCTCTTTGCTCCGTATTCAACAAGGAAAAACAATTTGTTTCTATCAACACAACACACAACCCTCACACCCTATGTTTCTCTTTCTTTCACTTTATAAAGGAGTAGGATAACTTGGGAGAAATCTTCCCTCCCTAGTTCCCTTTCTCCGACAAGTCCTTCAGTGGGGGTTCGATGTCCATTACACATCAAATGTCTTCCGACCCGGTAGAAAGTACGATCCTTTATCCTTTCAGTTGTCATCTGGATCTCTCGGATCTCTCGAAGTATGGTCCTCTATCCTTCTGAGTGCAACTTTCCATGTCGGATGACATCTACCAACCTCCAGATGAGTGGCCCGTAATTAATTCCCATCAACCAAATTCCCTCCCCCGCGGACTTTGATGGCTACTCTGTGGTTTTGTCTCCAAACAACACCATTTCGTCTTGCAGATGGCCCTAAGAGTCATGCCACCAGTGGAAACGAAAGAGAATGGGACGATGTGAGCGTGCATGTTCCAGAGACAATGGCGAAGAGGATGGGGGCACCACTAGAAAAAAATTGTGTACGTCAAAGGAGCAGCCTGCTCTATTAGAAGAAATCTTTAAAGAACACAATACGCTCAATCTGGTACATAAAAAAACACTTGAGAATATATTCCGTATTTTATTTTTCAAACCCTTTATTTTGTAGTTCAATCCAATATTCCTCCTTGAACTGCTAATTTACCCATGACTTGGACGAGAAAGAAATGTAGGGGTGGGCAAATGAAATCCACAGGAAAATTTTGGGCAAGATTTTCTTTAACATTTAAATATATATGCTAATTTAGCCATGACTTGGACGAGCAAGAAATGTAGGGGTGGGCGAATGAAATCCATAGGAAAATTCTGGGCAAGATTGTCTTTAACATTTAAACATATATGCTAATTTACCCATGACTTGGACGAGCAGGAAATGCAAGGGTGGGCGAATGAAATCCACAAGAAAATTTTGGGCAATATTTTCTTTAACATTTAAATATATATTAATAATGTGTAAAAATAAAATAAGATGTATTTTGGCATGTGGAAAGGTAAATGATTACTAATTATATCTATATAGAAACTACTTATAATTAAAAGTTAAAAATTTATATAAAAAAAAAAGATGACAAATTATGTAAAAAATCGAAACTTAAAAAGCTTATATCAGGTTAGGTGTGGAAAGAGCTAGGTCCAATCAAAACTTAAAACCTTATATCAGTTTAGTTGTAGACAGAGATAGATCCAATCAAATCCTAAATGGACAAAATATCTAAAGATCAACAACTAAAATAGCTAAAGATCAAAAGCTCAAGGAAAATGTTAGTCATGAACAAAAGTTAAAAGTTATAGGTTAAGAAAATGGGCCAAAATTGGTAAAGGTAAAGTTTTAATCCAGTCAAGTATGATAAGAAATGGAAAATTATAAATATGAAAAATTGATAAGATTTTATGATCAAAGTTCATGCTGCTAAACTCATATCGAATATTTTTAATAATTAAAACCAAGTCTGAAGCTTGAAAAGCAAATTTTAAGTCTTGATTACATTGTTTTTTAACCATTGAACTTAGAATTGACTAAGTCTCAAGTTATTTGCATTAAGAACATGTGTATGTGTCAATGTCAATCATGATCATGATGGCGAGTGTCTCCAATATTACTAGACTTATTTTATTATTTAAAATAGATGTATTTTCATTTAATTTTGTTTGATTTACATTTACCATTTGCTCGAATTACAGGGACATATTGCAATAATTGACATAATGGTTCACAAGACAAAACATTCACATATCAAGAACCTCCCTATTCAAAGTTTATCACACAAGCATATATTTTCAAGCCAAGACCTTGTTAGGAGTGATATAGAGTGTGAAGATGGTACTATTGATCACAGTGCTCTGATACCATACAATAGGTTGGAAGAAATCATTATGGGAGAGCAAAACAACCCGGATGCACCATGTACATTTGTACGAAGATCACATAGGAATCACTTTGGTGATGGTGAATCTTCTATGATGGGTCCAACATCCTTGAACTATGCATTGCTAGTATTTATCATGACCTCTTAATCCAATTTATATGTTCTTTCAATATGTATTGTTAAGTTCCAAAAATTATTATTGGTATTACTATTACATGTAATGATCTTTCTTTGAATGTTGGCTATTTTTTGGGTTCCAATGTTGTTATGGCCCAAATGATCTTAGAGGACATCCACAACCACTGTTAAGAAAGTGAAATTTTGTCCAAAACAAGGATGTCAATGCAAATTTATAGCGAAGGAAGTGAATGATATGTCAAGGGTTGCAATTATCACTTATAATGAGTACCTACATGAGGATTGCAATGGTTGGCCATGCCATGGAAAATATGATAGATCTGGCAATCCAAAGTCCTTTATCACACCCCGTCTTTCAAAGGAGATCCAATCAATGATAAATACACTATGTGGACTTGGTGTTCCAGTTGATACAATATTTGAACGACATATCCTTGATGGGCTCTTTGGTTCCATGATGGGTGCTAGAGACCTTAATTTATGTAGAAAAGATGTCTCCAATATATCCAACCGCCATTTGAAAGATAAGTATCAATTAGATCCCAAGGATTCTTTGAGTGTTAACAAGTGGTATCAATAAGAGAAAAATTCATTTTTTTTCTACGAGCAACCAAAAGGGGAGGATGTACCATTCATAATTGGCATCCAAACAAAATGGATGCTTGATATGATGGTCAAGTATTCTCACAACAACATGTTGGCTTTGGATCCTACGTTTAGTACAAACAAATATGGGGTGAGTTTCATTAGTTTTTTTAATGTTTCTATTGAGTTCAATGTTTCATTCAATATAATTAATACTCTAAAATTGAGAAGTTTATTATTGTATTGGTTTTTGTAGTACCAATTATACACAGTTCTTGCCTTTGATTCTCAATATAGCAGTGTTCCTGTTGCATGGGAAGTGTGTTCACGCAATAGAACATCAAATATAGCCCAGTGGCTTAGACCACTCCTAGATGCATGTAGGAAAAGATGCCCAAATTGGAAACTGAATGTTGTCATGACAAATGATGCATTAGCAGAAATTAAAGCATTAAGGTGAGAAAAATATTATGTAGGTTATGAATGTATGAATTATCATTAGTGTCTGTACGCCTATATTTTTGTTGTTATTACATTTAATGATGAATATATTTGGTTGTTAAATGTTAATCATGTTCAATTAACACAAGAACGATATCATTTTTCTTGTAGGAAAATTTTGGGTTTTCGCGTCCTCCTTTGCAGTTGGCAAGTTCGTCGTGCTTGGTCAAAAATGCATTTCAATTGGAATCTTCCCCTGAAAGAGCCAGGGAATTATCTCATATTCTAGGTGAGATAATGCATTTTTGTCGTGATCATGATGCCATTAGTGAGGCAATGCAAACATTCTTTGAAAAATTTGCTGGTGAAGTTAAGTTTTTGGACTACTTCATAAGACATTGGTTGGAAGGGGATAAGATATGTAAGTTACTTATTATGTTGTCTTAGATTAATTTCCCCAACATATATAGATCATTTTAATTTAGTTATAATTACATGTCATATTGAATTAACATATTAATGATTGGTTATATTTTTCTTATTAGATATGTGGGGAAAATGTTATCGGGACTTTCCTCATGCTAATCAAGAGTCCAATAGTTCAATTGAATCATACCATTGTTTCTTGAAGACCAAGTTCTTACGTGACCGAAGGCGTAAATGTTTTAGGAGAATGGATTGGTTGATTTTCTCCCTATTGAAGAGGGTGGAACCTTTTTTTGTGCATCGAAACTATTTGAAGGAGTCTGGATTTCTAACAAACTGGAAGAAGGAGAGGTACCTTGAGACTTCATTAGAGAAATCTAGGAGAATTATTGACAATGATGTTAGTCGTCATGACATTGTTGAATGTGCATACATGGTTATTAGCCAAACAGATCGTGCAAAATATTACATTGTATCAACATCTACTACAAATGGTCTAGTATGTGATTTCCCATGGGCATTGTGAGGCAACACATGCAAACATGTTTTGAAATTTAGTGCTCTGTATGGAATTTGTAATGAAGTAGCCCAAGAAGATGTTATAGAGGAAGCAACAGTGGATAAGCTTCTAGAATAACAAGCCACTTATATGCCTCATACAAATGATGCCACAAATGATGCTAGTGGGGACAATGAGAATGCTCATGAAAATAGGGACACTGTTGGAGGAGATGATGGCAATTCCCTTCATCAAGGAAACAATGATTTTGATTTGATTATACAAGGGATGTTAGAGAAGCTACAAGGATTACAGGTGATACTTCTTTATTGCATAAAATTTATCCATTAAAGTTTACTTTATTCTAATATGTTATGGTATTTACATATCAATTTGAATTTTTTATATGATTCACCTATTTTAAAATTTCATACATTTAAATTGGCAGGATGCAATTGATCGTGCCCCATGGGAACAACATAAATGTTTGGAAATGAAGGAGTATTTGGAAATAGTTCTTATTGACTTCAATGATAAATTTATAATGGACTTTGACTTCACCAATGACCGACAAGCATTGGATGGATCTCTAAGAAGAAAGAAAAATTGGATTAGCCCTAGCTTTAAGCATCGACAGAGGGCTTGACGAGCTCTAGCAGATGACTTGAATGTGAATGCTGAAGAATATATGCCATATGAATTTACCGAGTCTAGCCAAAGTGGGAGGAGAAAAGTTGCATCCATGCCAAATCCACAACGTGGGACAATAGTTGCATCCATGCCAAATCCACAACGTGGGACAATAGTTGCATCCATGCCAAATCGGGGCAATCAAACACATTTTCCTTTTGATTTGAATAATTTTCCTAATGATAACATTTTATAGATATTTTGCTATGTTTAAAACTCTCCAAATAGTTCCTACCAATAGTTTTTATTTATTTTCAACATATTTAGAAACCTTGTCTTGAACATGTTTTAAGTGTTCATTGTCTTAAAAAAAATTCACTGCACACTTAAAGTGATATTATTTTTTTGAATCCACGTGCCTAGTCCATTAGGAATTATTTTTATATCTTTATCATGTTAAGCACATGGCTTTCCCTTTCTTTTCTTTGTGTTTGGATCATTCCTATGCTTGGCACATTGTTGTTCCAAATGCTCACTAGTTTGATACTCATTAGGGTTGTTCATTTGTTCAATATTGGCTCTTCATTGTTCAACAAACAAAGGTGTTAAGCAACATTCCTTTCCTCAATGACTTAGATAAATTTATTTGTTCTACTTCAAAATTCATTGCTCGAGGTCTAGTCCTTCATTAGTACTATCATTTCTTCTCTTCTTTACTCAATGGTAACATCACTTGGTTGTTCAACACTTAATCATGGCCCATTTTTTTTTCTATGGTCATATTCAATCTTCCACATTCATTAAACACTACACTTCTATGAGCCATTAAGTATGGTTTTCTTTGTTTGATTCTTTATACATAGTCTTCTCTTCTAAATTTTAACCATTGAAATATTTCTCGATCCTCTAATTTCATAATTTGTTTATGCGTATACATAATCTTATACATTCTTAATAACACACCACATTAGATATGTTTTTCAAAATAATTGTAGTAAAATTGAACTCGATAAATTAGTCATATATCTCCTACATCTTGTGATCACCATGTTCTTGAACATACAACATCCCATGACCCCCCTCCTTTTGAGGCCTCCTATGGATATACTCATTTTTCCCGTGACGAGTTTCCCATTACTATGTATCCATCATCCTCTTCTCAATTGTTGAAGGAACACCACAACATTTGTTTATTTGTTCATCAACTAGCTAGGATTCATGATCATGTTTTCATTACTCTCTAGGTGTCTCAAGAGCACTCCAACGCCACTTCTTTTGGGCTATTGTGCAACACTAGCTTGATACTTTCATCGGAAACTACCCCCTTTGTGGCATGGTACAAAGACTACTAATCATAAATATGGTCCCTATTGGATCTTACCTATCCCATTTAACCATTTGAGTCTCTCTTTATGGATTTTATCAGTGGTTTATGAAAAACAATCTAATCGATAACTATTTAACTAAAATGTTGTTAGCCATCGATGTTATTTATGAATGGGAATTGTCTTCATTTAATTGACTATGGATATATGGTATCAAACTTTATTGAAACAAAAATATAATTAGACTATGTTTATATCTTGTTTCTAGTACTAAGATTTTATTTTAACATTTTTCTTGTGTAATTTGAAAGAAATGAAGAAGTGAATTAGGGCATAATAAAATATTATAATCATGTTTTGAAGATTTTTCCTAGCACTCTAGCATAGATTGATGAGGGTTAAAAATTCTTATCAACATAATCCACCAATAGGGTTGGAATTTCAAAACCAACCCATGAAATTTGATGGTTTGGATCACTCTATTACTTGTTTTAAGATTTCCAACAAAGATTGATGATGGTTCCAATAATTTTTTTATTGTATTTGACAAGTAAACTTTTTTATTGTATTTGACAGGTATAATTCCTTAAAATGCCTCATGATGAGTAATTTTCCTCTCAAATTCCATCTGTGCGAGTTACCATAGAATTTATATTAGAGTATTTATAAGAAAGAAAATAAAAATATATTAAAATTTCATGGGTAAAGGAGTGTAAAGGAGGCCAAATATAAAGAATAAATTCCCTATCTTCAACTAAGTCAACTTCCACAATGAAAAACCATAAGGCTGCAAACAATTTTCCTATCAAATTTCATCTTTGTGGGTTACTATAAAATTGATATTAAAGTATCTAAAAAAAGATTAATTTAAAATTTCATGATAAACCAATGTAAAGGCCAAATATAAAGAATACATTCCATATATCTAACAAACTCAACCTCCATAATGAAAAACCTTAACCCTATGTTTAACAAACTCAACCTGCATAATGAAAAACCCTAACCCTACTCTCAATAAATTCATACTCCATAATGAAAACCCTATAATCACATGGATAAATGGATAGAATGCACCCGAATGAGCACATGCACCCATCAACTATCATGTCTTTTGGACCGACGCACCCCATCCTTGGGCACACAACCCTTTCCTTGTGCTCTTCCTTGTGTCGATTGTTGTGACTCTCCATGGGTGTGTTGATGGGGTCATCCAACCAAGTGCAGATGGGTCCACTACTTGGGTGTGCTCCCATGTTGCCCCGCCCTTGACCAAACACAACCCAATTCTTTGTCATCTATCATAAGGGAAGAAGGGTGTGTGCCCCCTTGGGCTCGCACATCACCAGCGTTCCCTAAGGTGGTCCTTCCCATGCCCATAATACAAGTTCTTGCCTTATTGTTTGTTTCCCCTTTGTGCTCTTCGTCAGTTCCATCGTCAAATCTACCTAAAGAGCATGTGCACTCGGTGAGTGTCCCAGAAGGCCTTATAGAAGATGAGAAAACAACATTAGAAAAACAACAAGTTTCCTATTGTTAAGAAAGTCGAACAATGTGTGGAGGAAAAACTTGAAATTCTCATGGAAACTACAATGTTAGTGACAAAGATTGCCTATAAACTACAATAATCCATTGCTACATGGATACCCATTTTTGATGCATTCAACAAGTTTAGAGATATTGTCATCTGAGTTATCCCTAAGTTGGAACCACTCTTTGAAGACTAGGCATAGCAACCAACTTGGGATGAGTTGGAAGGAGTGGTTAATGAATCATTGTGGTCCTAGTATAAGTAAGGGCTAAAGGCATAGAACATTGATCAACAAAGGAGAGATCTACCAAAGACCTAGAGCCATAGAACCTGAGTACATAGATAGGGCCAACGCTGAGGATCATTTGTAAAACCAAGGTGCGAAGAGCTTTTACACATTTTCCTTAAAGTCGTAGAGCCCCTTTTTGTATAAGTGGATTACAATTATCAAGTTCTAGAACCTTATAGAATCTTCTATAATTGACTTAACCACATATATCATATATTATGGATGAAATGAACTTGGGTTTACGATTGAATGAGCTAATTATTGTTTTGCCTCTACTTATTTCTAATATTAGTTATACAGATTGTAAGATGGGTGTGTGCTATTTAGACTATTATATTGCTAAACTCTAGTCACACTTGAGGCATAATCCCTGAGCATAATCATTAATTAACTTAATACAATTGGATCAGTGCTTTGTATTGAAACAAGATTCCATATCTAAGGAGGTTATTCCTTTTCTTTACAAACAAATGCAACCATTGTTTGAACTTTTAACTTTGTTCATTAGTCCCAAATAGCTAATTGTGTTATCATTGTTGGTTTAGCATTTATAGATTTTGATAATATGCAAAGGGTCAGGCAACATAGAGCATCTATCTTGTTTTGTTTACATATGTCTCTTGAGATTAGCTAGTAGGACATTTCTCCTCAATTATTCTTTTTCCCGTTTTGAACCAAAGTTGTGAGGATATATTTTATGATCATGGTGGAGTTTAATATATAGATATGCATTTATGGGAATTGAATTCTTCTCCATATGATGGTGCCTTGAAATGGTGTTGTCCAACATGCTAGATGAAATACCCCTTAGTACAAGATTGGACTCTTTCCATGTATTTTAGATTGCCTCTAGATTTTCTTTGAGTGCTCTCAACTCATAAAGAATGTAGTGATGTATTATCATTGCATATTCACTTTGATCTGTAGTAATTGATTTGTCTCCTAATTGCATGTGTTATAAGTCTAATGTATATGTTAACACCCAAAGCTTTTGTTAAATTTGTTTTGCATAATAAGTTGTTTTTGAGCTAAACACTTCCAAATTATAAAGTTGGAGATGAAAATAGTAAATTACATCTAGTTGCTTAGTGACTATCATTGAGAGAAAAATATTTGAAATCTAATCTTTTGAACCTAGTTTATCCATGTAAATGGATTCTTTAAACCAAATGAATTTTGTTGTCATGGAATTGGAGGATCTGCTTCCATTCCTTCTCGCCAAAGCCAGCATAATCTATATGCTTTTAAAATGTTATAATTGTTTATAGGATAAGGAGAGACCATGCCTCTTAAATCCAAATAGAAATATTAAAATTTAAAATTATTATAACTTAACCAACACTAAACATTATTTTCTATACGGTTGCATTTATTTTCTATTAGTTAAAATTTGTACATCTACTTTAAAAACATTTAATTAATTCTATATTAAATAATTATATAATATGAAAGAAAATATTTAAATATTTAAAATCTCAAAATTATAAATTATAAAATTTAATTAATTATATATTAAATATTTATATAATATGAAAGAAAATATTTAAATATTTAAAATTTAAAAATCTCAAAATTATAAATTATAAAATTTATATTAATAATATAATTAGCCTATAAAATTCAAAAAAAAAAATTAATATTTAAATTGTTAAGCTAAAATGAAATTAACATGATAATTATTATATACAAAGGTTAGTTTCTATATACATGATAATTATTATAATTAGTTTCTATATACATGATAATTATTATAATTAGTTTCTATATAGATATAATTAGTAATCATGTACCTTTCCACATGTCAAAATACATTTTATTTTATTTTTACACATCATTAATATATATTTAAATGTTAAAGATGTAAATGTGTTGAACCTGCACATAGTAGATCTAGCAAGAAAATTCTACACACATTTGCAGAGAGAAAAAGAGAAAGAAGAAGAAGGAGAGAAAGAATAGAAGAATTCTCATTAACCGTAATGAATAATGAATAATTTACACATGATATACTTTGTATAACTCAATGAATGTGCACTGGAGGATAACCAATGCACCATAGTTGTGGTCTAGAGTGATCTGGACACACACGCCAGCTGTTATGGGAGTGAACTGCCACCTAGTCTAGTCTCTCAGGCAGTTACAGGAGTGAATTGCCACCTAGCTGAGTTAACTAGTCAACCAGTCTTCAGTTAAGTGATTGAACAGAGTGTAGTGATGAGTAGATCAAGGAATCAAGGGTAATGCGTTAGTCTAGTGATGATCCCAAGGCAAGTACGCATTAGCATGGTGATGATCCCAATGTTGCATGGTGATAAAACCAATGCAACATCTAGACTCAACTCAACTGGTCAAACTGAAGTGTCAACTGAAGAGAATATTCTCTAGGTGGAATATTCTATCCTAAAAAATAGAAGACTGGATAAATGACTAATAATGACTAATAAACAAGGAAAAACCTTAGGAAAAATAAATCCTAAGTGTTTGTGAAGTAACTCCAACANGAAAATAAAGAATGGGTCCCGACAACAAGGCCATGTTAGGTACCCAAATACAAAAGATACACTAAAATAAAATGAGGAAACAGGGAAAACCTCATGGGAAAACCCCCCCCTCAAGGTACAATGTATGTAAAAAGAAGAATTATAGTTGCTAGGAAACTGTGTCCTTCACTCCAAGATGACTTCACAGAGAATGGAACTTCTACTCAGTAAAGGTTTCAGTGAAGAGGTATGTCGTCTGTTCTGTTGAAAGACAGAATTGTAGGTCGATGATCCCCTCATGTACTAAGTCCCAGATGTAGTGCATGTGGATCTTGATGTGCTTCGTCCGCTGCCTCTAAACTGGATCTCTGCAGAACTTCAGAGTGCTCTGGTTGTCACGCCAGATGGCAATCAATTGATGAAACTGAATGCCCAACTCAGTGAGAAAATGTTGTAGCAACATAGCCTGAATGGTTATGTTAACTACCCCTCTATACTCTGCCTCGGCTGAATATAGAGCAATGACAACTTGCTTCTTTCTCAACCAACAGATAGGCCCAGAACCAAGACTAAGTGAGTAACCAGATGTGGACTTGCGATCAGTTCTATCGTCAGCCCGTTCAGAATCAGTAAAACCGATGAGATCTGATGTAGAGTCTGTTGCATAATGAATCCCAAAGGTGATGCTGCCTTGTACGTATCGAAAGATACACTTTTCAACTTTCCAATATAGCTCATGCAGCTCCTGCATGAACCTGGAAACTGCATCGACTACATAGGAGAGGTCTGGTTTAGAGTGTGTGAGATACAACAAGCTCCCCACTAGCTGTATGTATAATGTGTTGTCAACCAGTGGAGTCTCCCCGCCATCCTCAAGTTTGACTCTTGATAGGAAAGGAGTTGGATAAGACTTGCAGTCTGTCATGTGAAATCTCTCAAGGAGACCTCGTGCATACTTGGCCTGAGATAGTTTGATGCATGATGCATCCTGATTGATCTCATGTCCAAGGAAGAAGTGTAGCAGACCCATGTCCGTCATCAAAAACCTGTCATGTAGAATCCTCTTGACTGCAACAATCGTTGAATTCGAGCAATCGGTGATCAGCAAATCATCAACATACATAACTAAGAGTAGAAGTGAATCAGTTGTCCTGAGCATGTAGACATTCAGGTCTGATTTACAACTTACAAAGTTTTGTGACAACAGGTAGGAGTCCATCTTGGCATACCATTCCCTTGGAGCCTGCTTGAGGCTATAAAGGGACTTCTTTAGTCGACAGACCAAAGATGAGTCCTGCATAAATCCCTGGGGCTGCTCCATGTAGATCTCCTCAGAGAGATCACTATGAAGAAATGCATTCTTCATGTCCATCTGATGGAATTCCCATCCCTTGCCTGCCAAAATGGCAAGTACCAATCATATGGAATCCATCTTCTCTACTGGAGCGAAGGTCTCATCATAGTCAATACCATGCACCTGCTGAAAGCCTTTGGAAACAAGCCTGGCTTTGTATCTGATAATATTTCCATCCGTTGTGCTCTTGGTCCTGTAGACCCATCTGCATCTGAAAAGTTTCCTCCTAGAAGGAAGGGCAACTAGATCCGAAGTCTGGTTCTCGAGGAGGGAGTTGTACTCCTCCTGCATGGCGGATTCCCAAAAGGGATTTCTGACAGCCTCTCCATAAGACTTTGGATCTGAAGACTGAACCAAGAAAAGATGCTTGGAGGGAAATGCTTCAATGGTAGTGAGTGCAACAGGAGGCTCCTCGAAATAAGATCGATTCCTCCTAGTATTGGTTGGATCACCAATGAGATCCCCGACATCCTGAAGAGTAGTTTGTGCCCACTTGGGCCTCTGCTCTAGCTCTGCAACTACATCTAGATTCTCTGACTCTGCATCTGACTATACTGACTCTAAATATGAATCATTTGAGTCCTCTGAATTATAACTCTCGTCTGAAGAAGATTCGGCATGTGCATTCTCATCATCTCGTACAGGTGGAAGAATGAAGGTGTCTATATGTCGCTATTGAGGT
Organism: Picea engelmannii; assembly: GCA_009831015.1. Classification (NCBI taxonomy): domain Eukaryota; kingdom Viridiplantae; phylum Streptophyta; class Pinopsida; order Pinales; family Pinaceae; genus Picea; species Picea engelmannii. The sequence goes on along the minus strand of ML781141.1, from coordinate 141,209 downwards.
ACATGTGAGACACTTTCCTCGAATTATACACTACACTCAATGATGATTCGATCCGAGGAAATATCAATAAGCATATATACCTTCACATCGTTGGGGTATCCAACAAAAATATACTCAGGGCTCTGTGGATCAAGTTCTTTCCTCTTTTCAGAGGGAATTTGGGCCCATGCACGTGAACCGAAAATACGAAAGTAGGTCACTTCCAGTTTGAAGCTGCTCCAAGCCTCATAGGGGGTCTTATCCTTGACAGATATATGGGGAGATAATTTTTGGATGTATGTTGCACAATTAAGTGCTTCTGCCCATAGTATATGTGGTAGTGACTTTGCATGCAACATGCAAGATGTCGTCTCCTTTAGAGATCTGTTTTCCCACTCAGCAACTCCATTTCATTGTGGAGTATAGGCAACTGTGTGCTGCAACTGAATCCATGCCTCATGGAAAAGATTATGGATCTCATGATTTACATACTCTCCCCCATTATCAGTTCAAAGGAATTTGATCTTCTTTCTGGACTATGTCTCAACCAGGGCTTTGAAATCTTTGAGGTGTTGAAAGACCTCAGATTTTTTCCTGAGAAAGTAAATCCATGTAAAACGTGATAAATCATCAACAAAAATGAGAACAAACCTCACTTTGTTGATAGATGGATGCGGGAAAGGACCCATAAGGTCATTGTGGATCATATATAAAGGTGCGGAAGCTCTCTGAGACTTTTCTTTGTCGAATTTCTCTTGAGGGTGCTTTTCGAGAACACATCCCTCACATACTTCCTTGGAGAAATGGATGTTTGGTAGACCATCAACCAATATTTGATTACTAAGTTGTTGCATGTATATGAAATTCAAATTTCCAAAACTTTCGTGCCATATCCTACTACTCTCATCAGCATGAGTAAGCAGTAAAGCAAAATCAGGTTCAATGAATTCAGAAAATGTATACAATCTAGACTGATGATTTACCTCACCGGTAGCAACCTTGGAGTTGGTTTGCATGTCATAGATGTCCACAACATTTGGTTTGAATATGAATTTCTTTCTGGTGTCGGAATTCATCATTTGGTACACAGAGAGAAGGTTGACAGAAAGTTTGGGAACGTGCAACACATTCTCAAAGCTTTCGTTGGTGAGTTCTATCCTTCCTTTGTCGGTGAGTTTGACAGAAGAGTTGTCCCCCATCAAAATAGGAGGACCTTTTCATTCATCCAGTGAAGAATATACTTATTTTGAGGCAGCCATGTGATGTGATGCTCATGAATCTACGATCCAAGCATCGGGAGAGGAGTTGATGGAAATCAAGGCATGGCTAGAATTGCCTTTCTTGGGATTCTGATCTTATGGCTTCTTCTTCTTAGCACCCTTGGGGATGAGATCTCCAAGGTTGTTTTGATGAAGTATTCAAGTCATTAGATCTATTTGTTTTTGCATGCATGAGGATTATGGATGGAATCCTTTGTGACAGTACATGCATTTATCCCCTTTTCTTCCCTTTTCCCCTTTGGATCCGGAGGCATCGGTGAAGGGTTTTGTTTACCCTTCCTTCTTCGGATGTGCATGAGCTTTCCTTTTGTCTTTATCTTTAGATTTCTGATATTTCTGGCTGCCATCTTGCACAGTGAGTGCATGCGCCTTTGGGCCTTTGATTTTTCCCATGTTTATGAGCTTGGTTTGCTCTTATGTCAGGGATTCGATGAAGTCCTCAAGAGAAACCATCTTCCAAGTGGCTCCAAAGGGCGAATCTGACTGAATGGAATATGGATACAAATAGAAAGAATTCAGGACCAATTTTGGAGAGAATGGTGAGAACCATTTGTTTCTCCTTCTTAGATTTATCAACCCCGTAAGCTTTGAGTTGCAACAATAAATCCTTGAATTTTGTAAAGAAATATTGGACATTGTGGAAGCGTTTCAGATCCAATGTGAGAAATTCCACCTCCAACATGTGTCCCTTCATATCATATTTTTTTCCAAAGATCCCTTCCAAGGTGGTCCAGGCTTCATTGGGAGTCTTACCGAAAGATATGTGAAAAAGGAGATCGGGAGAAATAAGACAACAAATTGTTTTGAGTGCTTCATCCATTCGATTTAAGTAATTGGATTTTTCTATGGTTGGTGTCGGTTATATATCTGTAATCAAGGTTAACCTGTACAATCCTCTGGTTCGAAGATGTATGGCTATTTTATCCTTCCATGCAAAGTAGTTGTAAGGTGTAAGAATGAATTCTTTTTGGAAATACATATTTCCACTGTCTTCAATATTTTGCACCTGCAAAACAATTTGGTGTAGCTTTTGCTTAGCAGTCTGTTGGCTCTGATACCATGTAAATGTGTTGAACCTACACATAATAGATCTAGCTAGAAAATACTACACACATTTGCAGAGATAAAAAGGGAAAGAAGAAGAAGGAGAGAAAGAATGGAAGAATTCTCATTAACCGTAATGAATAATGAATATTTTACACATGATATACTCTTTATATCTCAATGAATGCGCACTGGAGGAGAACCAATGCACCATAGTGGTGGTATATAGTGATCTAGACACACACCAGCAGTTACGGGAGTGAACTACCACCTAGTCTAGTCTCTTAGGTAGTTACGGGAGTGAACTGCCACCTAGGTGAGTTAACTAGTCAACCAATCTTCAGTTAACTGACTGAACAGAGTGTAGTGAGGAGTAGATCAAGGAATCAAGGGTAATGCACCAGTCTGGTGATGATCCCAAGGCAAGTGCACATTATCATGGTGATGATCCTAATGTTGCATGGTGATAAAACCAATGCATCATCTAGACTCAACTCAACTAGTCAAACTAAAGTGTCAACTGAAGAGAATATTCTCCAGGTGGAATATTCTCTCCTAAAAAATAAGAGATCAAATAAATGACTAATAATGACTAATAAACAAGGAAAAACCTTAGGAAAGAGAAATCCTAGGTGTGTGTGAAGTAATTCCAACAAAATAAAATCTTGCCTAGAATTTTCCTATGGATTTCATTCGCCCACCCCTGCATTTCTTGCTCGTCCAAGTCATGGGTAAATTAGTGTATATGTTTAAATGTTAAAGAAAATATTGCCCAGAATTTTCCTGTGGATTTCATTCGCCCACCCCTGCATTTCTTGCTCTTCCAAGTCATGGGTAAATTAGCATATATATTTAAATGTTAAAGAAACTCTTGCCGAGAATTTTCCTGTGGATTCCATTCGCCCACCCTTTCATTTCTTTCTCTTCGGTTTAATTAACAGTTCAAGGAGGAATATTGGATTGAACTACAGAATACAGGGTTTAAAAAATAAAATACGGAATACATTCTCAAGTGTTTTTTTATTTACCAGATTGAGTGTATTGTGTTCTTTAAATCTTTCTTCTAACAGAGCAGGATGCTCCTTTGATAGACACACTTTTTTTCTTCGTCGTTGAATATGGAACATGCACACTCACATTGTCCTGTTCTCTTTTGTTGCCACAGGTGGCATGACTCCCAGGGCCATCTGCAACGACGAAATGGTGTTTTTTGGAGACAAAACCACATAGTAGCCATCAAAGTCTGTGGCGGATGGAACTTGGCTGATGGAAATTAATGATGGGACGCTCATATGGAGGTTGGTAGCTATCATCCGACATGTCAAGTTGCACTCAGAAGGCTAGAGGACCGTACTTCGAGAGATCCGAAAGATCTTGATGACAACTGAAAGGATAGAGGATCGTACTTTCTGCCAGGTTGGAAGACATTTGATGTGTAATGGACATCGAACCCCCGTCGGAGAACTTGTCGGAGAAAGGGCACTCGGGAGGGAATATTGCTCCCAAGTTAGCCTACTCCTTTATAAAGTGAAAGAAAAGAGAAATAAAGGGTGTGAGGGCTGTGTGTTGTGTTGATAGAAATAGACTATTTTGCCTTGCTGAGTATGGAGCAGAGAGATCAATGAGAACAACATGACGCGAAGGTTTGGTCATTCATGTAAAATAATTGGTCCCACGTATTCATGTAGATTAAACCATTCTAGAAATGATAGTCATCCTTTTTGTCACCTTCTTCTATATGAATTTGGCCTTGTAGTTGCTAAAACACCTCCTTGAAGTCCTCATCATCTGTGTATGCCTCTTTGTATGCATCATGGGTAAAAGGATCCATGTGCATTAGAGTTCCCAAAGTTGTAATATTGGATGTCGGTGGTCGTGAAAGCATGTCTTCCAACTTATTTGTACTGCCATTCTTATACTTGATGACTAGATGAAATTGCTGTAAAAACCTCATCCACTTGTAATGCTTGGTTTGTTGTAGCTTACTCTAGGCTTGCAAATACTGTAGTGGTTGGTGATCTGTGTGGATGATGGTCTCCTTGCCGATCATATAGTGCTTCCACTTTTTGACAGCTTGTACCAATGCATATAGCTCCTTGTCGTAGGTACGGTAGTTGAGAACCGCCCCATGCAATACTTCAGAATGAGCATACCGACCTTCCTCCTTTCATCAAAATTGCTCCCATGGCATATCCACTTGCATTTGTCTCAACTTCGAAGGGATTCTACAAGTTTGGTAGCGCGAGCGCTAATGCTTCACTGAACTTTATTTTCATCTCATCAAAGGCCTTCTGTTGATTCTCCCCCTACTATAAACTCTTACCACTCGTTGTTATGGTGTGGAGTGGTGTAGATACCACTGAAAATGAAGCTATGAACTTCCAAAAGTATTGTGCTACCCCAACAAAACTCCTAACTTCAGTGAAATTTATAGGAACTGGACATTTCATGATGACCTTCATATTTGTTGGATCTATCTTGAGCTCCGCTCCACTGATCACATACCCCAAATACACCAAAGACTGTTGAGAAAATTCACATTTCTTGAGATTGGCCAGCAGTTGGTGCTTCTTTAGAGTCTCTAACACTTGCATAAGATGTGAGATGTGCTCCTCCCAGGTAGCGCTATAAACCCGTATATCATCCAAATAAACAATAACAAATGAATCTAGATAAGGGCGTAAAACATCATTCATTAGTATCATAAATGTAGTTGGTGCATTGCATAAACGAAATGGCATAACCAACCACTCATACAAACCTTGCCTTGTCTTGAAGGAAGTTTCCATGTATCTTCTTCTTTGACTCATACCTAGTGATATTATGATTTCAAATCCAACTTAGTGAAGTACTTGGCATGATGTAGTTGGTCCAATAGATCATAGATGCTTGGTATAGGGCATTGATTCTTCAGTGTAATCTTGTTCAATACCCTATAATCGATACAAATTCTCCAAGTCCCATCCTTATTGGGTACAATTATGATGGGTGACCCACACTGTGAGGTACTTGGTTGAATCACACCCTGCTCCAACAACTGTTGCAATTGCTTCTTCACTTCATTCGATTCTATAACATACTATCTATACAACCCAATATTCGACAATTCAGAGTCTAGCAATAACTGTATTTTGTGTTCCACATCCCTATTGGATGGTATCCCTTTAGGATCCTTGAACACTCCTTTGTATTCTTGTAGCAACTCCTCCAATTGATGTCTCTGTTCTTTAGTACACCACTCTAGGGATTCCTTCACTATCATTGACTCATCATTAGACTGATTTTCTCTTAAGAAAATCAAAACATATTTCTTACTAGAACTAATCAGCTTCTTGGCTTCGTTGGCACTTACCATTGAGATCTTTGACTTGAATTTATGTGAATTAATGATGTAGGATTTCCCATCCTTGATAAGTTGATATTGTTTATCTCCCCACATGAATATTACATCCCTCCTATACATATAGGGTCTTCCAAACACTACTCCACATACATCAAGGGGTACTACGTCCAATTCTAATTCATCAATAAAATCAACACTTACAACAAATTTAATCTTACATTGTTTTGTTACCTTTATCACTACATCCTTGTTTACCCAACCTAATGGATATGAGTTAGGATGATCATGAATCTCCAATCCAAGCATGTCGACCAGATCTGTTGCTATGAGATTAGCCTATGAACGAGAGTCGAACAAAGCATCTATCTTGGTCTTCTTGACCTGAATCCTGATGTGGAAGAGCATGGTCATCTCCTTCTCTTCCTGGTGATGAAGGCTACTCAGATTCACCTCCTTCTGCATAGATGTGCAGACAATATTTTCATCCATGTCTAAGCTAGTTTCAACCTGATTGCTCGAATCTATGGCTAGAAGGTTCTTTTTCTTTTCATCCTTATTGCGGTTCTTTGGGTTCAACTATGGATGTAGTTCCCAACATTTTTCCTTGGTGTGGTCATCGGTGTTGCAATTATTGTAATGGTTGTTGGGATATTTACTTTGATGTGTAGTGGTTGTTGTCTTCTTATATTTTCCCCCTTTTCACTTCTTCTTCCCCTCCTTGGAATCTTCCTGGTGCTCTTTCTGCTTCGAACCACTTGGTTGCCTTTTATTTTGGCCTATGTTTTCCAGGTGCTATGCTTGTACACACGCCTCATTCACTGTCCTTGGCTTGAATATAATCACCTACTTTCGTATATGATTGTGTAAGACCCCCATATACTTGAGGAGTACATATGGGTTCTTGGGAGAGATACCCAGCATGATGGCCATCTTTCTTAACTCGATGGTGTACTCTTGTACACTCTGCTCCTGCCTCTTCCTGAAGTAGTTCCACTAGATCCATTGGTCCTCTACATACCCAATGGGGTAGAATTGGAACTTGATGAGGATTTTGAAGTCCTCCCACCTAGTTATTGGAGGATCACCCACTAGCATATGTGTTTCTGCGTGGCTCTCCTACCAGGTTAGAGCATGGTCGTCTAACTTCAATCTAGAAAATGAAATCTTCTGCCCTTCATCTATATGGTGAACTCTAAAAAAAACTTCTAGTTTTTGCAACCAATGATTCAGTTTCAATGCATCGATCTCACCTTGGTATGGCTTTATGTCCACTTTTGATTCCATATTGAATATGCACTATGAATGGTTAACAACACTCGAACTCAATTTCTCTTTCTCGAATTCTTTCCACGACTCATTTCCTGAGTCTTCTTGATCTCCCGATTTCCCCTTTGATTCGATCTCTGAGTTAGAGCCTCCATCATCTCCGAACGATTTGAGCTTGCTTGCTAGAGCCGACATGAGGAGGTTCATATTGCGACTTATGTCAACAACTTGCACTTCCAACCTCTCAAATCTCTCTTCTACTGGATCTCAAGGGTTATTATGAACAGACTCGTTTTTCATGGCTAGGGTTTCTGCAACTTGTCTTTAAGCTGATTCCGAGATCCTGCAAATTCCCAAAAATACCCCAAAAGAAAAACCTACTTTGATACCAATATGATTTGTGAATTGTTGTGAATATTCCACTGGAACAGTTCGTCACAATAGATCTAATAAAATACTAAAATATTTACTATTAAAGTTATTTTTCCTTTAGATCTCTAGAATATTTAGTTATTGATTTTATGCTTATGCATGAAATAGATAAAATGCGGAAAATAGAGAACAATAAAATACAATCACACCATCCACTAATAAACACAATATATGACCTGGGAAACCCAATACGGGAGAAAACCCAGCTAGAAGGTGAGGTTGCTCTTCTCTCTTTTCTTTGGTATAAAAATGATGCAGGTACAAAGAAAGAGGCACTCTCCAAGTAGTTGCCTTTGACCTATGGCATGTATGGTTGCTACATAATCTCTCCTCATATGTTATGCTCATAGAATACCACTCTCACATGTTCTGCTCAACTATGGAACAAGATACACTGCAAAATAATGGAACCCCTTCTCCTCCTAGTGGCATGGTATTTAACATAGCCCAATAACCATCTAGGGGTAGGTTTTTTACTTCCTCAACCCTAAATTGTGATAGGGGTTTGGACCTTCTCGAATCTTATTGAAATTACATACATGGCTAGCCCCATATATATGAGTAACGGGTGATGACGTGGCATCATATCGTACCATGGTGGTCAACATGGTAGGTCAGCTTGCGAGAGGCATAATGTTTGCATACAAGCTCTGATTGACACATTTTTTGCATTGTTGGAAAGGTCTTGATGTGTAGAATAGCATCACAGGGTCTTAGCTATGTTGGGAAAATTTTAATTCCAAAAAATGTCATTTGATGCCTCAAAATGGCCCCGGAAGGTTCCAGACCCCAATTTTCCAAACTGGAACCTGCCTCTAAAATGACCTTGCAAGTTGATTCCTCCAATTGTTTCCACCCTGAAAGGATCAAGATAGATGTCAAACAATATAATGATCCAATCCGGATCAAATAAAGTATATATTATATCATGCAACCCCTTGAGGTGTGTTTCTATAAGTACTTCAGAAAATGTCTCTAAATAATACAACATAACAATTAGGGATATTTGGCATAACCATGTACATGAAATTAAGCTTTATTTTAATTTAATTTAATGTCCATAAGTGAACAAACCTCATCAATATGATTGAGGAAAGAAGCCATACACAAAGAAAAAAGAGTACGTAATTAAAAAAGGAAAGTATGTACATCAAAACTTGGTTAAAGAAGGAGTTGAGTTGGGAAGTATTAAAATAGAAAAGATATAAAAATACAAAATTGAACTAGACCATAAACTATGAAGAAAGATGAGAATAGTGTTTGCTTTGAATAGTCAAGAAAAAGTGAATAAATAATACATTGTAGAGATCTTGGAATAATGCATAAGAGGCTCAATGTGAATAATCCTTTGAAAGTTAATAAGATTCATATATCTCTTTTTATATGTTTGACTAATGGAGTAGTTATTAAGACCGGAGGTCCCATACTTTGTATTAGAAAATCACAATTACATCATTTTCTTTAACAAAAGTTAATAAGATTCATATATCTCTTTTTATATGTTTGACTAATGCAGCAGTTATTAAGACAGGAGATCCCATACTTTGTATTAGAAAATCACAATTACATCATTTTATTTAACAATGCAAAGTAATATTAACAAAAATGATGGATATTTTAGTTGTTTGTTCACTAATAAAACTAATATTACTTTAAAAACTTATTTACCTTTTTTAATTAACTTAAATGTGACATAACAAATGTTCATGTTGTATTTATATTTATGGAGCTAGATTAGACAAAAAGATTAAGAAGCCAATGATTGCTCTCACTCATAACATATCTATAAAAATATTCACATATTTAAATTGCAAAAGTATTTTTATTGTACCAAGAGAAGCAATGTAGAGCTTTTAAAACACTAATAAAAGAAAATTACAAAAAAGTTGATGCTCAATGTTTAATGTAAAAAACAAGAAACAAAAATTAATTATTAATTTTTTCATAGATCCATTTTAAATCGAAAACTTTTAAGTGTTAAGAAGTTTACACTTGTTTTTTCTTAATTATTATTTAAGTTTAATAAATTCAAGATTAATGTCAATGCTAATTATCTCTCCTTGTGGAAATTGCATTTTTATGACTATATCTATTTTCCATAAAATTAATATTTTTATGTTTTTTTCTTAATTATTATTTAAGTTCAATAAATTCAAGATTAATGTCAATGCTAATTATCTCTTCGTGTGAAAATTGCATTTCTATAACTATTTCTATTTTCCATAAAGTCAATATTTTTAAGAATACCAAATTCAAATAACAATTATCACTTTTTTTTTTTTAATTTTAATTAATGCCAATGGTCATTCCATCTACCAAAATTCATTTTACTTATCAATCTTCCACTTTAGTCTTCAAAAATACCATAATTATTAAAATGATTTTTTTAACAAGTGGAAAAACCTATCATAACTCAAAATGTCAAACCAGCAACTGGTGGTTCTTAAGGGGTAGGCTTGAGTGGGCCTAATGGTTAAGAACATGTGTTTCCTCTTAAGAGGTCACAAGTTCAAATCCAAAAGGGGTAGGGGATAGGTTATGTAGATTTTCATAATCCCTGTGCAAAGAGGGTCCCTTATCCCACAAACAAGAGGATCTCATGCACTAATTTGATGTAGATTATTATTATTATTATATATGAAAAAAACACTTCTAGAAGATAAATGAATAAATACTTCGAATTTGACTTTGATAGTCCAGTCAAATTGATGGTGAGTTGATTTGTTGGTTCCAATTAAGCAGATATTTTCAAAATGCACCAAATTCAAGCAGATATTTTCAAAATGCACCAAATTCAATTCCTCCAACGTGAAAGTCCTGCCGCAACAGCAAGTCTCGAGTCCTTAACAAACCAGTCCCTTCGTGAGTACTTCCGAGTCCCGACGGCTATCTCATCCCGATTCCCAACCCCAGAAGGATTCTTTGGCGCTTCGCACATGCCAAGCGTACTCAAAATTACCCAGAAATTCCTGATCATAAAAATGATAATTCTGCCACACAACTTCCACTGAATCTATCTTTCACAAGCTTCAATTCTATGCTGTCAGGAAATGCAATAGAAAACATGAATACGTGGGACCAATTATTTTACATGAATGACCAAACCTTCGCGTCATGTTGTTCTCACTGATCTCTCTGCTCCGTATTCAGCAAGGCAAAACAGTATGTTTCTATCAACACAACACAGCCCTCACACCCTCCGTTTCTGTTTCTTTCACTTTATAAATAGTTGTGACAAGCCACAAAACACTCCAAATCTCCTCTGCATTTCACCGCCTATTTCTGCTATGCTTTTTTCCAACCCAACACCCGATGCCCTCTTTCCGTTTTAAAAAGTTTTGAAAAGCGGCATAGCACTGCAATTCCGCCCCCCGACCCCCCTCTCCTTTCCATTTCCATTTCCGTTTCCATTTCAAGAACCATGCTGTCTCTCTGTTTTTCTTTTCATACTTTGTTTCTCCTCCTCGGTTTTTCCTTCTCCTCCTCTGCTCATTCCTTCCACAATGATCGGCAATCACTCTTAGAATTCAAGCGGCACATCACCAGCAATCTTTATTATTCCATGGCTAATTGGAGTCCCGCAGTCCCCTTGTGCAACTGGACTGCTGTTACCTGCAGCCGTCGGCATCCACTGGACAAAGTGGTTGCCCTCAACCTCACTGCCATGGATCTGCGCGGCCCCATTTCTCCTTCCCTTGGAAACCTGTCGTTTCTCCACTCACTGGATCTTTCAAACAATTTATTTCATGGTCATATCCCAACTCAATTGGGACAGCTCTTTCGTTTAAGGACGCTCTGGTTAGATGCCAATCAATTGGAAGGAAATATCCCAAGTCAACTTGGCAGTTGCAGAAATTTGGAAGACCTGGCCCTGTCATTCAACTATCTGGATGGGAATATTCCCGTGGAGTTGGGTTCCCTAACACATCTGCAGCAGCTTTCCTTAGGAACAAACAGCATCACAGGTAACATTCCCTCTTCCTTAGGAAACCTTTCAGCCTTGATTAATTTAAGTTTTGAAATAAACAATCTCACCGGAGTCATTCCACCACAATTGGGTCTGCTCACAAGTTTGCAAACTCTTTACCTCCATACAAATCAATTGTCAGGTACCATTCCAATTTCTTTGTCAAATATCTCCACTATGATACATTTGGAACTTTCCATAAATGAACTCACTGGCAGCATCCCACAAGAATTGGGCTTGCTCACCAATCTGCAAAACCTTTACATCTTCCATAATGATTTGTCAGGCACCATTCCTCCTTCTTTGTCAAATATTCTCACTTTGACTGATTTGGAACTCGGCAGCAATGAACTCACTGGCAACATTCCACAAGAATTGGGACTGCTCACTAGTCTGCAAGCACTTTACCTAGATCAAAATGAATTGTCGGGAACTATTCCTATTTCTTTGTCAAACATCTCCACTTTGACTGACTTAGAAATTTACGCAAACAAACTCACTGGCAACATTCCACAAGAATTGGGTTTGCTCACCGGTCTACAAATACTTTACCTTGATAAAAATGAATTGTCAGGCACCATTCCCGCTTCTTTGTCAAATCTATCCACTTTGATTGACTTGGAAATTTCCATGAACAAACTTACTGGCAGCATTCCAAAAGAATTGGGCCTACTCACCAATCTGCAAACGCTTTACCTATTTGAAAATGCACTGTCAGGCATCATTCCCAATTCTTTGTCAAATATCTCCACTTTGAATAACTTAACAATTTTCAACAACAATCTCACGGGAGATATTCCACAAGGATTCTCAAATATCGTTCACTTGCAGAYGCTCTCTTTATGGGGAAATCAACTTAGTGGAAACATACCCAAATCCATTGGAAATTGTACCAAACTTAGAATACTCCTTCTAAATAGMAACAAGTTGAGTGGGAGTGTGCCAATAGAGMTGGGTAAGCTATCTCTCCTTGAACAACKATACTTACAYTCTAATCAKCTTGGCAGTGGCAGTGCTACAACCATGCCATTTCKGGTAGCTCTTACCAATTGTTCTCACCTACAAAAACTAYACTTGAGCCACAATATACTAACTGGTGTTTTGCCCCTTTCCATAGGAAAACTTTCYGCTGATTTGTCTTACTTGTSATTAGAAAGAAACAAAATAGAAGGAAACATCCCTCCACATATTAGTAATCTTAGCAGCCTAACCTTCCTTGATTTAAGTGGAAATCTTTTAAATGGCAACATTCCAGAGTTAGGAAATCTTGAAAAGTTAGAAAGATTGTTTTTAAGTAAAAATAGATTAGAAGGAAACATCCCTGATGACTTTGAACAACTACTACATCTTGGTCTCTTGGACATTAGCAGAAATATGCTCTCTGGAAAGATTCCAAATTCCCTTGCACCTCTTAAACAACTAAGAAGACTCCTCCTCCATCATAACCAGTTATCAGGGAATATACCTACTAACTTAGGAGATTGTATAAATTTGGAATTGCTTGACTTGTCTCACAATATGCTCACTGGTAGCATACCACCAGAAATTGTTGAACTTTATAATCTACATTTCTATTTGGATTTGTCATGGAATTTATTAGAAGGCTCTTTGCCCATGGAGATTGGTAAAATTGCAATGGCTCAAGCTATAGACATTTCTGCCAATAATTTGAATGGTGTCATTCCACCTACACTTGGAAGCTGCAACGAACTACAATCTTTGAATTTATCTCAAAATTCCTTCCAAGGCCCTATTCCAGACACACTTGGAAATTTACAAAATCTCCTAAAACTGGATCTCTCTTCCAACTCCTTATCAGGAACAATTCCAGCTTCTCTGAAGAAGTTGAAAATGCTTCAATATTTGAATTTGTCTTTCAACAATCTCACAGGGGAAATTCCAAAAGGAGGTATTTTTGCAAATCAAACAATTTCCATGTCTTTAATTGGGAATCCTGGCCTTTGTGGACCACAAGCATTCAAGTTACTTGCATGTCCAACAACCAGAGGTCATTCTACATTTGTGAAAAAAATATTATTGCCAGTGAGTGGAGCTATTGTTTTTATACTATGTTGTATACTTTTGAGATTCTTTCGCAGAGGAAATATGCATATACAAAAATTTGATTTCTCACAAGCTCTTTTCCGAAGGATTTCATATCAAGAGCTTCACATAGCAACTAATGGATTTTCTGAGGCCAACTTGCTTGGAACTGGTAATTTTGGATCAATGTACAAAGGAATTCTAAGTGATGGCACAATAATCGCTGTCAAGGTTCTACAGTTGCAAAATGACCAAGTTGAGAAGAGTTTTAAAGCAGAATGCAGTGTCTTGCAAAAGGTTCGGCATCGGAATTTGGTGAGAATCATAACTTCATGTTCCAACCTCCATTTCAAAGGTTTAGTGTTCCAGTTTATGTTTAATGGGAGCTTAGAGAAGCATTTGTATCCTAATAGAGATGACAACAACAATGAGGATGTGTGCAAGTTGGGATTGAAAACACGATTAGACATTGCCATAGATGTGGCCCATGCCATGGAATATCTTCATCATTATTCTCCTGTGCAAGTAGTGCATTGTGATATAAAACCCAATAATGTGCTTTTGGATGAAGACATGTCAGGCCATGTAACAGATTTTGGTATTTCAAGGTTAATTGGTGCACCCTCAAGTGACTCACTTACTTCAACACTTTCTTTGAAAGGATCAATGGGTTACATTGCCCCAGGTATAGCTTTTTAAAACATTATTTTCACTTTTCTTTTCTCATTAATGATTTTGTATGTACTCTTCGAGTAAAAATTTAATGAAGGTTGCCTTTAATGCAGAATATGGATTGGGTGAGACAGTTTCCACCAAAGGAGATGTTTACAGCTATGGCATTCTATTATTGGAAATGCTTACCAGAAAACGACCAACTAGTGACATGTTTGGTGGAGACCTAACATTGCACAAATGGGTAAACCTATTATTTCCAAACAGAGTGAAGGAGGTAATTGACAACAATCTTGTTACTGAAATGGATGGAGATGAATTTGAAAAAGACATTGTATACAAATGCCTACTTTCTTTGCTAAATGTTGGTTTGCTTTGTTCAAAAGATTCCCCTGAAGAAAGACCAACTATGAAAGATGTGGTAATAGTTTTGGTGAGTGCTAGAGAGCAATGTGTGGGATCTAGGAGATTGAGACGAAGCATATCCTATTTGCTTAACAATACAAATGCAACAAGGAATGATGCCTCTGCATCACATGACCAAAGTTCTTCTAGTTTTAGTTTGTGACAATCACAATTGCAATTTGCAAAAGATTTATGTCTTGCCATTATCCTTCCAATGGCAAGAGTTCTTGGTTAGTATGTATTATTTGTTTCTGGTTATTGTCCACATGAAATTTGATTGTTTTGCAACACTGCATAATGTGGATTGCAGTCTGCAGATAGACTACATTTGGTTTTATTTATCATCCATCCATGATGTCAATATTCATATTCAAGAAGTAAGCTCCCCACAAAAACTGGTAAGAAACTGATAGCATTTTCTTTGCAGCTATAGGTGAAATGATTATCAATTAAATTTAGCTATAACTTATAAACATGTATTTTAGCCTAATGAATTGATTATGTGTACCATGTTGGAGTCTAACTAGTTTGCTTATATTACTGGCAAAAAGTTAGTTGTTGAATTCCTATTTTAGATGTGAATTTAGAGTTATCACGGAAGTCAGATTAATGAACCACTAATAACAAATGCACACTTCAAATGTACCATTTTGGTCCTGAGATTTTGAGCTTATGGTGAAAGATGGGAGGATTAATATTGTGAAGCTATGGCCTACTATACAATTTCTAATGATTTTTTACCTCCTGCAATTTTTCTGCCCATAGTTTGAGAGATGTCCCTGTCCTTTCAACCCTTTTGTGTCTTTAAAGGACCCTTGTAGGTCCTCTTAAGTACTGTCCTTTCAACCCTTTTGTGTCTTTAAAGGACCCTTGTAGGTCCTTTTAAGTACTGAGCACCCTGCAGTTTTGAACAGTCATTAGTACTACAGTATGGTTTCATAGACCACAATGAACACTTGGATTTGTTACTTACTATTATTGATCAAGGGCAAAGTGTTACGAAAATGGAGGTTTTATGCTAAATGGGTCCCACTAGCTTCAAATAGACACAGGCTTTGCTCAGTGTTGTACAAAACTGCTATTGTTTCAGTATCCGAAGTCACTAAGAAGGCATTGTCCATTCCTCAGATTTCTCACTGGCATGTTCATTTCCTAAGTTAATGAAGCTGCCATATTACTCTGACAAAATTGCTATTCAGACATGGATACTTTGGACCTTAAGTCTGGTATGTTAAAGCTATTTCACATCGAAATTTGTTCTTGACATGGATCTGGTTGTTTTCTCTTTAGCGGACATTCTTCATTGATCCAACAAGTTGTGGGTACAATCCCTCCTAAACAATCGCTCCGTTCTTCAATTTTTGACAGCCTTGAAGCTCTTGTATCCAAATTCATGTTGTTTTTGCCTGTACAATAACAAAAGACCAATATTAGTTACTATTCCTTACTTTGACAGTGATGAAGTAAACACAACAGGCCACAGGTAGCATAGAGAAAACATATTGAAATCAAGAGATTAAAAGGAACGAAGGCAAGATTTCAGAAACAATTCTGCCAAAGCTTAAAAAGATACCAGAAAGTGCAATCTTTTCAAAGGGAAATGGACGAGTGACCCAAAAGAGCCTTTGTACATAAACAACACCTACCACATATTATCAATAAATGTAAGTGTAGACAACAACACCTGTCACATTATCAATAAATGTAGACAACGTGGAATATTTCACTGGAGGTGGAAACCAAACGGTTGCACCCTGCCTCGTTTTAGCGCCACATCATTCTTAGAATTGGTTAGAAGGAAGGTGTAGGATTTTGTGAGTGATTTCTCAGGAATAGCATCCAACGGTACATTTAAAAATGAGGATAATGTAAACGTAGGCTGGTATTTTGCATCATACAACCTTACATTGATATTGATGGTTCTCTGGGTAAAAGCATAGAGAAAGAGTTTAAGGGTGTTTCTGGGAGAGTAATGATGTTTGATTTGGATGTTTTAGAGCGAAGGTGGGTGAATTTGCTGCCAAATATGAATGCCATCATTCTATCCTCTGGCTTCTAAAATCGGGGAGCTGCCTTACATTACATACCATTATGAAAGATGATATAATGGGCTGTTACCGTACAGACTGCCGGTCCAAGAATGAGGGTCATCTGTGGCTAAAGCTAAGCAGTTGGGCATCTATTTCTATTTTCCCATCACACATACTAAACAACGCTACCAGGCAGACCCCCTTTTCACGTGGTTCACCCTCGATGTCTCTTCTTCTTATACAAGGCCTTTTTATATCATGGAGGTTCTGATGTTGATGCATTTCTGGTTGCAAAAGTTTGTATGTGGAAAAATATTACAGGGTTGAGGGTGTATGTTTTCCCACTAGGATCTTTTGAAAATAAATTGAGTAAATAGTTTTGAAACAGCCAACTTTAGATGCATTTCTGGTTGCAAAAGTTTGTATGCTGAAAAATATTTACATTTACAGTGTGTATGTTTATCATAATTGTTGAAAAATATTTACATTTACAGTGTGTATGTTTATCATAATTGTTGAAAAATATTTACATTTACAGTGTGTATTATGTTTTCACCTTTTGAAAATAAATTGAATAAATAGTTTTGAAACATCTAACTTTTAAAGTGTACACTCCCATCACTGGAACCCCATGATATTCAAGGATAAAATGAAATTCATTTGGGATTGACGTTTAACATTAAAAAAAAAATGTATATAACTATGGATCTTTTTTCAACCTCTTCAAACTTTTTTTTTCATATTTCCATTCCATATTATTATCATTAATGATGGGCATCTGCTTCAAGGTTGAAGGATTAAAAATTCAATAAATGCAATTCCCAGGTTCTGTTCTGTCCAGTCCATAATGGTAGACCTGACCGAGCATCTCCTTCAAAGTTGAAGGATTAAAAATTCAATAAATGCAACGCCCAGGTTCTGCCCATACTGGTAGAGCTGACTACAGTATATGGATTCATAACCAAAAATTTAATGAAATAAATGAGTTCATAACCAAAACTTTAAAAATAAAATGAGTAGCTCATTTTGTGAAGATTTCATAAAGAAAAGAGATGCAATGCCAAGAGGGGTACATTAATTTAGAAGACTTTGTCTATTATATTTGATATATGTAGCAGTTGTATGAGGCTTAAGAAATAAGGATAAATGGTATTGTACCAAACACTACAATTGTACCAAGAAAATTTTTAATAACACATATGTAAGGGATATATGACAAAGAACAGTTTTTTCTCTTCATCAAGCTGTGTTCTAGTTCTATTTAATGTTTGTGTGTTTTTATTTTTCTAATCTTTTAATTTATATGTTAGTTTGTCTTTCACTTTTGCCTATGTTTTTTTTGGCATTTTAGGCATTGGAGATACAAGTTGTTTAAAGTATTTTTTCAGGGACATTGAAAATAAAATTGTAAAAATATTTATGTATTTTGGTGTATATATGTGTTCTTTCCTTTGAAAATGCTATATTTTTACATATTCACTTTTTATCTGAAAAATTGACGAAAAAAATGGAAAAGATTGGAAAAGCTCTGCAAACATTAAAAAATACATAATTTATTCATTTTTTTCAAAATTTTAAACATTTTTCAATATATAAAACAACAACATCATATAAACACATAAGCACATAAATATGGAGAAAGAAATGATATATATGATATAGCAGATGCCAAATAAAAAACAATATATCAAAATAGATATTGAAAGTCTGAAACCAATACAAAATGACATCAATAATCACATATATAAATGTATATGTCCCAAAACTAACAACTACTAATATCAATTCCCTCTCCCCCTTTTATAGTAAAAGATCAGGGATCAATGATGGATGGAAGACTAGCTACTCCAAACTGTGTATAAGATGGTGTTTCATTTTCAACTGGGACATCATCCTCCATGGTGTATAGATGAAGCTCCTCCTCGTCCTCGTGCTGCTGTTATTGCTGCTCCCCTTCCTCTAACTATCCAGGTGTCTTATCCAAGAGAGACATCTCAACCTCCACCCTCACTTAGAGAATATATCAATATTGTCCAAAGAAATGGCATCCACTTCTGGCTCTTTCTCTATCTGACATGGATCTGGTTGTTTTCCCTTCGCTCTAACTAATGTTTTCCCTTCGCTCTAACGATTGCTCTCTTCAGCGGACATTCTTCATTGATCGAACAAGTTGTGGGTACAATCGCTCCGTTCTTCAATTTTTGACAGCCTTGAAGCTCTTGCATTCAAATTCATGTTGTTTTTGCCTGTACAATAACAAAAGACCAATATTAGTTACTATTCCTTACTTTGACAGTGATGGAGTAAACACAACAGGCCACAGGTAGCATAGAGAAAACATATTGAAATCAAGAAATTAAAAGGAACGAAGGCAAGATTTCAGAAATAATTCTGCCAAAGTTTAAAAAGATAACAGAAAGTGCAATCTTTTCAAAGGAAAATGGACGAGTGACCCAAAAGAGCCTTTGTACATAAACAACACCTGTAACATATTATCAATAAATGTAACTGTAGACAACAACACCTGTCACATATTATCAATAAATGTAGACAACGTGGAATATTTTCACTGGAGGTGGAAACCAAACGGTTGCACCCTGCCTCGTTTTAGCACCACATCATTCTTAGAATTGGTTAGAAGGAAGGTGTAGGATTTTGTGAGTGATTTCTCGAATAGCATCCAACGGTACATTTAAAAATGAGGATAATGTAAACGTAGGCTGGTATTTTGCATCATACAACCTTACCTTGATATTGATGGTTCTCTGGGTAAAAGCATAGAGAAAGAGTTTAAGGGTGTTTCTGAGAGAGTAATGATGTTTGATTTGGATGTTTTAGAATGAAGGTGGGTGAATTTGATGTCAAATATGAATGCCATCATTCTATCCTCTGGCTTCTAAAATCGGGGAGCTGCCTTACATTACATACCATTATGGAAGATGATATAACGGGTTGTTACCGTACAGACTGCCGGCCCAAGAATGAGGGTCAGCTGTGGCTAAAGCTAAGCAGTTGGGCATCTATTTTCCCATCACACATAATAAACAACGCTACCAGGCAGACCCCCTTTTCATAATAGCAGCCCACGTGGTTCACCCCCAATGCCTCTTCTTCTTATACAAGGCCTCTTTATACCATGGAGGTTCTGATGTGGATGTATTTCTGATTGCTAAAGTTTGTAAGTCTTAAAAATATTACAGGGTTGTTGTGGGTGTATGTTTTTACAGTTGATCATAATTGTTGTAAATTTTTTTGGAAATAAATTGTGTAAATAGTTTTGAAACCTGTACATTCCATTCATCATTAAAACCCATAAAATTCAAAAATAAAATGAAATTTATTTGGGATTAAAATTTAACATCAAAAAATTTATATATAACTAGGATTGAATTCTTTTTCAACCTCTTCAAACTTTTTTTTTCATATTTCCATTCCATATCATTATCTTTAATGATGGGCATCTGCTTCAAGGTTGAAGGATTAAAAAATCAATAAATGCAATTCCCAGGTTATGTTCTGTCCATAATGGTAGAGCTAACCGAGCATCTCCTTCAACTTATGATGGGCATCTGCTTCAGGGTTGAAGGATTAAAAAATTAATAAATGCAATTCCCAGGTTCTGTTCTGTCCATAATGGTAGAGCTAACCGAGCATCTCCTTCAAAGTTGAAGGATTAAAAATTCAATAAACGCAACGCCCAGGTTCTGCCCATACTGGTAGAGCTGACTACAGTATATGGATTCATAACCAAAACTTTAATGAAATAAATGAGTTCATAATCAAAACTTTAAAAATAAAATGAGTAGCTCAGTTTGTGAAGATTTCATAAAGAAAAGAGATGCAATGCCAAGAGGGGTACATTAATTTAGAAGACTTCGTCAATTATATTTGATATTTGACAGTAATGCAGTAGTTGTATGAGGCTTAAGAAATAAAGATAAATGGTATTGTACCAAACACTGTTGAAACAATTGTACCAAGAAAATCTTAATAACACATATTTAAGGGATATATGACAAAGAACAGTTTTTTCTCTTCATCAAGTGGTGTTCTAGTTCTATTTAATGTTTGTGTGTGTTTTTTTTCTAATCTTTTAATTTATATGTTAGTTTGTGTTTCACTTTTGCCCTAGGTTACCAGGAAACGGATACGGATACGGATACGGATACGGATCCGGATACGGATCCGGAAGATTTTTGAAAAGCCAGGATCCGGATACGGCGGGGAAACGCCACGTACAAAAAATATAATAATATTTTAATTTTTTTTTT
>ML781141.1:64286-102511 GCA_009831015.1 Picea engelmannii | reverse complement strand
ACCATTAAAAATAGGCTTAATTACCATTAAAACCCAAAAATTGGTTATAAAACCCACTTTATAGTTAGATTTGGGCATAAGCCCCCTCTTTCCCAACGCGCGCCCCCTTGACAGGGTCATATGGGTTCATATGGCCAAGCGCTAGCCCAAAGGGCTAAGCGCTTGGCCCCTCTCCATACAATACTTTGCAATATATGTTATAATGTGGGTTTTACAACATAAGAAATAATTTGGTATATTGGCAAAGACCATTTATTAAAGTGTTGGGTTTGGTGGTGGTCATGGGTTCAAATCCCATGGACCCCAAAACAATTTTTTTAACATGCCACTTCAACTGATGACTGGGTGCCACGTGGCTGCCCATGACTGGGCCACGTGGCATCTCCCCATTTGCCGGATTAATGCCACTTGTCAGTTATTGACTGGTCCAGTTGCCTGCCACATGTCTGCCTTGTCAGCGAACCTGCCCAATCACCATTAGCCAGAGAGTTCCACGTCATATCCTACACAGTCAGCATGCTAATGTCATCAACGTTGACTTTTTGACCAGTTGACCTTTGACTTTTTACCTGTTTGGGCTTCCGATCAAAACGCGATAACTTTTGCATACGGAGTCTGTTTGATGAAGTAAATATACTGCCGAAATCGGGAAGACGAGATGGACACAATGGCGTTGGTTTCATCATATTCTGAGAACTTTCATTTTTGAGTATTTTTCAAGCCCTGTCAGGCTTCTGGATCCAATTTCGGATCACATTGTCAGGAGGATTCAGAACCATTAGATCGCAAGGACGCGCGGCGCACATCCGTGTCACATCGACATTCGGGAGTTCGAGGGGTAAGCGCTCCTCCACATTTCACCTCTCGAAACCTCGAGCCCCGAAACGTCGAAAGCGCCCAGACTTAGGCCCATGGTTCGGGTGCCCGGTCACATAGGAGCAGGACTAAAGGAGGGACGATAATGTCTCAGACCCAGGCCCGCAATATTGCCGAATTAATTCAGAACTGTTAGATCAGTGGGGGGACGCGTGGCGACTATTAGGCCTTCCCGGCGTTCCGCCCATCACGATTTTGAAGGGGCAAAGACCTGCTCTTTCTCATCCGCGAATCTCGAAGCACCGAAAAAGCCCTTAAAGCTAGGCATAGGCCTGGTTTTCGCTCAAAATAAATGAGGGTAGGAGGAGGTGGTTTAAACCTCGCCTCACTCCTTAAATGTAAGGCATGGATAGTCTGCTCAGGAGGGTCCTGTGTACTCATTCTTCCAGAGAAGCCAGGCCCGAGTTCTCGACCAACCGGAGGAGGTCTGCACACGCTAGCTCGACATTTAATGGCTCAGCTACTCCCCTTGCTGGAGCCATGCGCAATTAAGATGGCGTCTATCATAAGCGCGATCGTCCAGTCTACATGCGCAGACTGTCAGAAGACTTGCAGACGCAATGCCCTTAATGCAGCGTCTTTTTTTTGCTGCTGTTGGTTTTTTGAGTATATGTAGGCATTTTCTCCATTTTGGTAGGGCATCGATGGTAGAGCAGAGCTCCCTACTGTAAAGTTTTAACAGATATTCTAGTTTCTAGTTATGCATCTGTATATGAGATTTATTGTTTTATGACAGACAATCTTTCTTACTCCATCTAATTTTTGTCTCGTGCTAGGAGAGTTCGTGAACGACTGACTCGTGCAAATTATTGCAGTTCTGTTATGATAAAGGATTTATCATTGCATTGTTGTATTCTCCAGTTTTCTGCAGCTGAATGTAAGAAGATCTTGCATTTAGATGTTTTCCCCTACAGTCTGTTAGGAACCCGATGTTAATAATAGACCTATGCTTTTCTCTTATGTAAGTATTCCACCTGTTCACCTTTACTACAACTCACTGTCTGAAGTTTATACAAGACCTCACTCGCCTATGCATGCCTGGCCTAGTTTTGGAGTTGGAATGATATCGTTTTGAGTTGGCTTCCATTCGGTCACCCCATCTATAAACAAACCATGACACAAAACTGATGGGCGTCGGGCTCTGCTCCTGCAAGCAATCCAAGAGTGACTTCCGACGCTAACATTTTTGGCGTTGTTGCCTGGGATGAAGTTGAAGATTTTCCCTGGGCAGAACGACATTGAGCCTCTGATTCTGAAGGTGCATCAGACATCAGAGCCCTTCAAGATTGCTAATGTGCACCTGGTGACTCCATTGTGGCGACTCCATTGTTTCCACTTCATTGTTTCAGTTGTGGTTACTGTTGGCACACCTGAAAGCTGACCCAGAGGAGATTTCTCGATAAGGTTTCAGCGGCTGCTTTCTCAGCCTGAGGAGCTTCCTGGGGTAACAACAACGTTAGGATCTGGCCTTTGATGGTGAACAAGGACCAGGCACATTTGAAGCTGCGCATCTTTCACCTGGCGACTCCATGATTCGAGGATCGATTGGCGACTCCACTGGTTCCATATGGAGAATATTCTGGCTCAAAGGTTTTCTTTCTGTGACTTTTCCCAGATAGTTGGTTTTCCTAATGCACTTCCTGATAGAGACGTCTGGGAAGATTTCCTCCCTGAATTTCATGCAGCAAGTTGGGAGGAACCAGCTGAGCATTTACTGGACTTCCATGAAGCTATTCATCGACACAATATCACCCATGAGGATGTCCAGATTAAGCTTTTCAGGTATCATTAAAGGGAGCCGCTCTTGATTGGTGTCGATCTCTTCCCTTTGCAAGCATCTGTTCTTTAGCAAGTTTTCATACAGCTTTCAATTCATTTTGTAAAGAGTACTTTCTAGCTGATGGTTTGCATGAAAATTGTTGTGAGGAATTTTCTTTGCTTCGTGAAGCCCTTACTGTGGAGGAAAGCATCTGCTGTGAAAATATAGAGGTGTTGGACGATATTAATTGTGTTAGCCCAAGAATGGAAGCATCTGACATCATATCATATGCATTTGTTCTTTTAGATGTTCATGAAGATCAACACGCCTCTGGCGGAGATTATGAGTTTGCAGAGCATATGTGGTCCATGGTAGATGGCTCACCTGGATATCGGGTTGAAGCAGATGTTCCTAGCAGCTCTGCTCATGATGACAAAGACCCTCTCTTTTTAAAAGAGGGGTTAGTTCTGGAAGAGGATTCTTCTCTTTTCCTCCAGGAGGTTTCTCACGATAGATTTTTACCTGGGATTAAAGAGAAGAAGATTATGTATGAGCAGCCAGAAGTAGCGGGTCCCACTGTCCCTGAAACATAAATTTTTGACAGGATCACTATTCTGGAGGAGGATCATATCAATGAAGGACAACCCCTTTTTGATGAATATTATAGTGATGATGAGCAACAAGCTTATCCAACATTTGATCACTATAAAGATACTGAAGAGCCAGTCAGCAAGCAGAATTTGCCTGGGGAGGCTCTTTATGATGAATACGAATCTGACCCGGGGGAGAGCCAAGAAGAAGAGGAAAAGGA
This sequence comes from Picea engelmannii, assembly GCA_009831015.1. Lineage (NCBI taxonomy): Eukaryota > Viridiplantae > Streptophyta > Pinopsida > Pinales > Pinaceae > Picea > Picea engelmannii. Next base: position 99,065 of record ML781141.1, on the reverse strand, counting down.
ACCAGAAGAACAACTAAGCCCACATTTCTTTTCCTATCCAGAGCCAGTCAACGAGCAGCCACCGCCCGAGATCAGTGAACCTACGACAATTGTCCACTCACCTATGCTTGTCAGAGATATTCGGCCACGTGTGAACAATTGTTTAGCAGAAGAGGTTGTATGTCGCCAATTCCTTGGAAATGGCCACTCATTCTATGACCTTGTCAGCAAGTACATGGAGTGGCATTTCCCCTATGCCTTGGAGCCGCCCTATTTCATCTCAACTCCAGCCTGTAAGGAGGAGTTTAAGAGTGTAATCGTTCTGCTGTCACAACTACACCATTTGTTGATGATCATTGACAGAAGGAAGGAGCTTCTATCCAGGAAGCTGCTTGAATGGCTATGGTGGAAATCTGCTTTCACCTAGCCCCATGTAAAGGTTTTGTTAGTTTAGGACTGTACATAAATAAGCTCCTGTGAGCATGAACGTTTAGTTTGTTTTGTTTTTATTTTTCGGCCTGTATTTTCAGCAGCGGGATGTTTTGAGCCTGACTCCATAGCCCAAAAGCAAGGCACTGAAGCTGCGGAATAAGTTCTTAGAGCATCACAAGGACGAATCTATCCCCCATGGAGCCTAATGTTAGTGATAATTCTTGTCTTGGGCTCGAGAGCATCCAGGTCTGCACATTGCGCAGGAAGCGCCCAAGTGCAGCACGGGAGAATCACTGTTTTTCCAAGTAGCGGGTCAAGCGAGCGGGCAAAATGTCGTCGGTAGCATCCAAGATCTATTTACAAAGAAGATCGACGGTCACTGGGTTTTCGGAGCTACCGAATTGCCCAAGGTTTAGCGCAAGGGACAACTCTTGTATTTCACAGCAGGTTTGAGTCGTCCGATCTAACTGGGATAGGTGGCAGCCTGTCGACATATCGCGGATCGGGGTTTCGGGGAACAGGGAGCTCTCAACTCATTGCACTTGGAAGTGCCGATCAACGAAACGTCGAAAGCGCCTTTGGCGCCGAGCCCACGGTGTCAGCCTTGGTCCATATCAGGCGATCCTGTAAAGAGGGGCAGCCCCTTTTATAATAGTGAATACCATCTGGGCCGTCCATCTGAAGGACACGCGACACGCATCCAAGCCATATCGACATTCGGGAGTTCGAGCTATAAGCACTCCTCGACATTTCACATTTCGAAGCCCTGATCCCCGAAACGCCGAGAGAATCCAGGACTTGGGGCCCACAGCATTGTCGGGAGGATTCAGAACCGTCAGATCGCAAGGACACGCGGTGCACATCCATGTCACGTTGGCATTCGTGAGTTCGAGGGGTAAGCGCTCCTCCACATTTCACCTCTCGAAACCTCGAGCCCCGAAACGCCGAAAGCGCCCAGACTTAGACCCATGGTTCGGGCGCCCGATCACATATGAGCAGGACTAAAGGAGGGGCGCTAATGTCTCAGACCCGGGCCCACAATATTACCGAATTAATTCAGAATCGTCAGATCAGTGGGGGGATGTGTGGCGACTATTAGGCCTTCTCGACGTTCCACCCATCGCGATTTTGAAGGGGGAAAGACCTGCTCTTTCTCATCCGCGAATCCTGAAGCCCCGAAAGTGCCCTTAAAGATAGGCATAGGGTCACAACCCATGGTCACTTGGGGGGCGAAAGAAAAGAGCTGTGCAGGGAGGTCCGTCGCGACTTCTAGTTGCCATCGGGCCCGTCCTCGAGCCTGGTTTTCGCTCAAAATAAATGAAGGTAGGAGGAGGTGTTTGAAACCTCGCCTCACTCCTTAAATGTAAGGCATGGAGGGTCTGACCAACAGTCTGCTCAGGAGGGTCCTGTGTACTCATTCTTCCAGAGAAGCCAGGCCCGAGTTCTCGACCAACCGGAGGAGGTCTGCACACGCTAGCTCGACATTTAATGGCTCAACTACTCCCCTTGCTGGAGCCATGCACAGTTAAGATGGCGTTTTTCATAAGCGTGATCGTCCAGTCTGCATGCGCAGACTGTCAGAAGACTTGCAGACGCAATGCCCTTAATGCAGCGTCTTTTTTTTGCTGTTGTTGGTTTTTTAAGTATATGTAGGCATTTTCGCCATTTTGGTAGGGCATCGATGGTAGAGCAGAGCTCCCTACTGTAAAGTTTTAACAGATATTCTAGTTTCTGGTTATGCATCTGTATATGAGATTTCTTGTTTTATGACAGACAGTCTTTCTTACTCCATCTAATTTTCATCTCGTGCTAGGAGAGTTCGTGAACGACTGACTCGTGCGAATTATTGCAGTTCTGTTATGATAAAGGATTTATCATTGCATTGTTGTATTCTCCAGTTTTCTGCAGCTAAATGTAAGAAGATCTTGCGTTTAGATGTTTTCCACTACAGACTGTTAGGAACCCGATGTTAATAACAGACCTATGCTTTTCTCTTATGTAAGTCTTCCACCTGTTCACCTTTACTACAGCTCACTGTCTGAAGTTTATACAAGACCTCACTCGCCTATGCATGCCTGGCCTAGTTTTGGAGTTGGAATGATATCGTTTTGAGTTGGCTTCCATTCGGTCACCCCATCTATAAATAAACCGTGACAGAAAAATGATGGGCATCGGGCTCTGCTCCTGCAAGCAATCCAAGAGTGACTTTCGACGCTAACATTTTTGGCGCTGTTGCCGGGGACAAAGTTGAAGATTTTCCCTGGGCAGAACGACATTGAGCCTCTGATTCTGAAGGTGCATCAGACATCAGAGCCCTTCAAGATTGCTACTGTGCACCTGGCGACTCCACTGTGGCAACTCCATTGTTTCCACTGCATCGTTTCAGTTGTGGCTATTGTTGGCACACCTGAAAGCTGACCCAGAGGAGCTTTCTCGAGAAGGTTTCAACGAATTCTTTCTCAGCCTGAGGAGCTTCCTGGGGTAGCAACAACGTTAGGATCTGGCCTTTGATGGTGAACAAGGACCAGACACATTTGAAGCTATGCATATTTCACCTGGCAACTCCATGATTTGAGGATCGATTGGCGATTCCACTGGTTCGATATGGAGAAAATTCTGGCTCAAAGGTTTGCTTTCTGTGACTTTTCCCAAATTGTTGGTTTTCCTAATGCACTTCCTGATAGAGATGTCTGGGAAGATTTCCTCCCTGAATTTCATGCGGCAAGTTGGGAGGAACCAGCTGAGCATTTACTGGACTTCCATGAAGCTATTCACCGACACAATATCATGCATGAGGATGTCCAAATTAAGCTTTTCAGGTATTCATTAAAGGGAGCTTCTCTTGATTGGTGTCGATCTCTTCTCTCAGCAAGCATCTGTTCTTTAGCAGGTTTTCATACAACTTTCAATTCATTTTGTAAAGAGTACTTTCCAGCTAATGGTTTGTATGAAAATTGTTGTGAGGAATTTTCTTTGCTTCGTGAAGCCCTTACTGTGGAGGAAAGCATCTGCTGTGAAAATATAGAGGTGTTGGATGATATTAATTGTGTTAGCCCCAGAACGGAAGCATCTGACATCATATCAGATGCATCTGTTCTTTTAGATGTTCATGAAGATCAACACGCCTCTTGCGGAGATTATGAGTTTGCAGAGCAGATGTGGTCCATGGTAGATGACTCACCTGGATATCGGGTTGAAGCAGATGTTCCTAGCAGCTCTGCTCATGATGACGAAGACCCTCTCTTTTTAAAAGAGGGGTTAGTTGTGGAAGAGGATTCTTCTCTTTTCCTCCAGGAGGTTTCTCACGATAGATTTTTACCTGGGATTAAAGAGAAGAAGATTATGTATGAGCAACTAGAAGCAGCGGGTCCCACTGTCCCTGAAATGGAAATTTTTGACAAGATCACTGTTCTGGAGGAGGATCATATCAATGAAGGACAACCCCTTTTTGATGAATATTATAGTGATGATGAGCAACAAGATTATCCAACATTTGATCACTATAAAGATACTGAAGAGCCAGTCAGCAAGTAGAATTTGCCCGGGGAGGCTCTTTATGATGAATACAAATCTGACCCGGGGGAGAGCCAAGAAGAAGAGGAAAAGGAACTAGAAGAACAACAAAGCGCACATTTATTTTCCTATCCAGATCCAGTCAACGAGTAGCCACCGCCCGAGATCAGTGACCCTACGACAGTTGTCCACTCACCTGTGCTTGTCAGAGATATTCGTCCGCGTTTGAACAACTGTGTAGCAGAAGAGGCTGTATGTTGCCAATTCCTTGGAAATGGCCACTCATTCTATGACCTTGTCAGCAAGTACATGGAGTGGCATTTCCCCTATGCCTTGGAGCCACCCTATTTCATCTCAACTCCAGCCTGTAAGGAGGAGTTTAAGAGTGTAACCATTCTGCTATCACGACTACACCATCTGCTGATGATCATTGACAGAAGGAAGGAGCTTCTATCCAGGAAGCTGCTTGAATGGCTATGGTGGAAATCTGCTTTCACCTAGCCCCATGCAAAGGTTTTGTTAGTTTAGGATTGTACATAAATAAGATCCTGTGAGCATGAACATTTAGTTTGTTTTGTTTTTATTTTTCGGCCTGTATTTTCAGCAGCGGGATGTTTTGAGCCTGACTGCATAGCCCAACAGCAAGGCACTGAAGCTGCGGAATAAGTTCTTAGAGCATCACAAGGACGACTCTATCCCCCATGGAGCCTAATGTTAGCGATAATTCTTGTCTTGGTCTCGAGAGCATCCAGGTCTGCACATTGCGCAGGAAGCGCCCAAGCGCAGCATGGGAGAATCCTTGTTTTTCCAAGTACCGGGTCAAGCGAGCGGGCAAAATGTCGTCGGCAGCATCCAAGATCTATTTACAAAGAAGATCGATGGTCACTGGGTTTTCGGAGCTACCGAATTGCTCAAGGTTTAGCGCAAGGGACAACTCTCGTATTTCACAACAGGTTTGAGTCGTCCGATCCAACTGGGACAGGTGGCAGCCTGTCGGCATATCGCGGATCGGGGTTTCGGGAAACAGGGAGCTCTCAGCTCATTGCACTTGGAAGTGCCGATCAGCGAAACGCCGAAAGAACCTTTGGCGCCGAGCCCACGGTCTCAGCCCTGGGTCATATCAGGCGAGCCTGTAAAGAGGGCCAGCCCCTTTTATAATAGCGAATACCATCCGGGCCGTCCATCTGAAGGACGCGCGGCACGCATCCGTGCCATATCGACATTCGGGAGTTCGAGCTATAAGCACTCCTCGACATTTCACATTTCGAAGCCCCGAAACCCGAAACACCGAGAGCATCCAGGGCTTGGGGGCCCGCAGCATTTTCGGGAGGATTCAGAACCGTCATATCTCAAGGACGCGTGGTGCACATCCGTGTCACGTCGGCATTCGGGAGTTCGAGGGGTAAGCACTCCTCCACATTTCACCTCTCGAAACCTCGAGCTCCGAAACGCCAAAAGCGCCCAGACTTAGGCCCATGGTTCGGGCACCCAGTCACATAGGAGCATGACTAAAGGAGGGGCGCTAATGTCTCAGACCCGGGCCCGCAGTATTGACGAATTAATTCAGAACCGTCAGATCAGTGGGGGGACGCATGGCGACTATTAGGCATTCCTGACGTTCCACCCATTGTGATTTTGAAGGGGGAAAGACCTGCTCTTTCTCATCCATGAATCTCGAAGCGCCGAAAGTTCCCTTAAATCTAGGCATAGGGTCACAACCCGTGGTCACTTGGGGGGTGAAAGAAAAGCGCTGCGCAGGGAGGTCCGTCGCGACTTCCAGTTGCCATCGGGCCCATCCTCGAGCCTGGTTTTCGCTCAAAATAAATGAAGGTAGGAGGAGGTGGTTGAAACCTCACCTCACTCCTTAAATGTAAGCCATGGAGGGTTTGACCAACAGTCTGCTTAGGAGGGTCCTGTGTACTCATTCTTCCAGAGAAGCCATGCCCGATTTCTCGACCAGCCGGAGGAGGTCTGCACACGCTAGCTCGGCATTTAATGGCTCAGCTACTCCCCTTGCTGGAACCATGCGCAGTTAAGATGGCGTCTGTCATAAGCACGATCGTCCAGTCTGCATGCGCAGACTGTCAGAAGACTTGCAGACGCAATGCCCTTAATGCAGCGTCTTGTTTTTGCTGCTGTTGGTTTTTTGAGTATATGTAGGCATTTTCGCCATTTTGGTAGGGCATCGATGGTAGAGCAGAGCTCCCTACTGTAAAGTTTTAACAGATATTCTAGTTTATGGTTATGCATCTGTATATGAGATTTCTTGTTTTATGACAGACAGTCTTTCTTACTCCATCTAATTTTCGTCTTGTGCTAGGAGAGTTTGTGAACGACTGACTCGTGCGAATTATTACAGTTCTGTTATGATAAAGGATTTATCATTGCATTGTTGTATTCTCCAGTTTTCTGCAGCTGAATGTAAGAAGATCTTGTGTTTAGATGTTTTTCCCTACAGACTGTTAGGAACCCGATGTTAATAACAGACCTATGCTTTTCTCTTATGTAAGTCTTCCACATGTTCACCTTTACTACATCTCACTGTCTGAAGTTTATACAAGACCTCACTCGCCTATGCATGCCTGGCCTAGTTTTGGAGTTGGAATGATATCGTTTTGAGTTGGCTTCCATTCGGTCACCCCATCTATAAAAAAATTGTGACACAAAACTGATGGGCGTCGGGCTCTGCTCCTGCAAGCAATCCAGGAGTGACTTCTGACACTAACATTTTTGGCACTGTTGCCGGGGACGAAGTTGAAGATTTTCCCTGAGCAGAACGACATTGAGCCTCTGATTCTGAAGGTGCATCAGACATCAGAGCCCTTCAATATTGCTACTGTACACTTGGCAACTCCACTGTGGCGACTCCATTGTTTCCACTTCACTGTTTCAGTTGTGGCTACTATTGGCACACCTGAAAGCTGACCCAGAAGAGCTTTCTCGAGAAGGTTTCAACGACTATTTTCTCAGCCATAGGAGCTTCCTGGGGTAATAACAACGTTAGGATCTGGCCTTTGATGGTGAACAAGGACTAGGCACATTTGAAGCTACGCATCTTTCACCTGGCGACTCCATGATTCGAGGATCGATTGGTGACTCCACTGGTTCGATATGGAGAAAATTTTGGCTCAAAGGTTTTCTTTCTGTGACTTTTCCCAGATAGTTGGTTTTCCTAATGCACTTCCTGATAGAGATGTCTGGGAATATTTCCTCCCTGAATTTCATGCAGCAAGTTGGGAGGAACCAACTGAGCATTTACTAGACTTCCATGAAGCTATTCACTGACACAATATCACGCATGAGGATGTCCAGATTAAGCTTTTCAGGTATTCATTAAAGGGAGCCGCTCTTGATTGGTGTCGATCTCTTCCCTCAACAAGCATCTGTTCTTTAGCAAGTTTTCATACAGCTTTCAATTCATTTTGTAAAGAGTACTTTCCAGCTGATGGTTTGTATGAAAATTTTTGTGAGGAATTTTCTTTGCTTCGTGAAGTCCTTACTGTGGAGGAAAGCATCTGCTGTGAAAATATAGAGGTGTTGGACAATATTAATTGTGTTAGCCCCAGAACGGAAGAATCTGACATCATATCATATGCATCTGTTCTTTTAGATGTTCATGAAGATCAACATGCCTCTTGCGGAGATTATGATTTTGCAGAGCAGATGTGGTCCATGGTAGATGGCTCACCTAGATATCGGGTTGAAGCAGAGGTTCCTAGCAGCTCTGCTCATGATGACAAAGACCCTCTCTTTTTAAAAGAGGGGTTAGTTGTGGAAGATGATTCTTCTCTTTTCCTCCAGGAGGTTTCTCACGATAGATTTTTACCTGGGATTAAAGAGAAGAAGATTATGTATGAGCAACCAGAAGCAGCGGGTCCCACTGTCCCTGAAACAGAAATTTTTGACAGGATCACTGTTCTGGAGGAGGATCATATCAATGAAGGACAACCCCTTTTTGATGAATATTATAGTGATGATGAGCAACAAGCTTATCCAACATTTGATCACTATAAAGATACTGAAGAGCCAGTCAGCAAGCAGAATTTGCCCGGGGAGGCTCTTTATGATGAATACGAATTTGACCCGGGGGAGAGCCAAGAAGAAGAGGAAAAGGAACCAGAAGAACAGTTAAGCGCACATTTATTTTCCTATCCAGAGCCAGTCAACGAGCAGCCACCGCCCGAGATCAGTGACCCTATGACAGTTGTCCACTCACCTGTGCTTGTCAGAGATATTCGGCCGCGTGTGAACAACTGTGTAGCAGAAGAGGCTGTATGTCGCCAATTCCTTGGAAATGGCCACTCATTCTATGACCTTTTCAGCAAGTACATGGAGTGGCATTTCCCCTATGCCTTGGAGCCGCCCTATTTCATCTCAACTCCAGCCTGTAAGGAGGAGTTTAAGAGTGTAACCATTCTGTTGTCACGACTACACCATCTGTTGATGATCATTGACAGAAGGAAGGAGCTTCTATCCAGGAAGCTGCTTGAATGACTATGGTGGAAATCTGCTTTCACCTAGCCCCATGTAAAGGTTTTGTTAGTTTAGGACTGTACATAAATAAGCTCCTGTGAGCATGAACATTTAGTTTGTTTTGTTTTCATTTTTCGGCCTGTATTTTCAGCAGCGGGATGTTTTGAGCCTGACTCCATAGCCCAACAGCAAGGCACTGAAGCTGCGGAATAAGTTCTTAGAGCATCACAAGGACGACTCTATCCCCCATTGAGCCTAATGTTAGCGATAATTCTTGTCTTGGGCTCGAGAGCATCCAGGTCTGCACATTGCGCAGGAAGCGCCCAAGCGCGGCATGGGAGAATCCCTGTTTTTCCAAGTAGCGGGTCAAGCGAGTGGGAAAAATGTCGTCGGCAACATCCAAGATCTATTTACAAAGCAGATCGACGGTCACTGGGTTTTTAGAGCTACTGAATTGCCCAAGGTTTAGCGCAAGGGACAACTCTCATATTTCACAGTAGGTTTGGGTCGTCCGATCCAACTGGGACAGGTGGCAGCCTGTCGGCATATCACGGATCGGGGTTTCAGGGAACAGGGAGCTCTCAGCTCATTGCACTTGGAAGTGACGATCAATGAAACGTCGAAAGCACCTTTGGCGTCGAGCCCACGGTCTCAGCCCTGGGTCATATCAGGCGAGCCTGTAAAGAGGGGCAACCCCTTTTATAATAGCGAATACCATTCAGGCCGTCCATCTGAAGGACGCGCGACACGCATCTGCGCCATATCGGCATTCAGGAGTTCGAGCTATAAGCACTCCTCGACATTTCACATTTCGAAGCCCCGAACCCCGAAACGCCGAGAGCATCCAGGACTTGGGGCCCACAACATTGTCGGGAGGATTCAAAACCGTCAGATCGCAAGGACGCGCGTTGCACATTTGTGAAACGTCGGCATTCGGGAGTTCTACGGGTAAGCGCTCCTTCACATTTCACCTCTCAAAACCTCGAGCCCTGAAACGCCGAAAGCGCGCAGACTTAGGCCCATGGTTCGGGTGCCTCGTCACATAGGAGCAGGACTAAAGGAGGGGTGCTAATGTCTCAGACCTGGGCCCGCAATATTGCCGAATTAATTCAGAACCGTCAGATTAGTGGGGGGACGTGTGGCGACTATTAGGTCTTCTCGACGTTCCACCCATCGCGATTTTGAAGGGGGAAAGACCTTCTCTTTCTCATCCGCGAATCCTGAAGCCTCGAAAGCGCCCTTAAAGATAGGCATAGGGTCACAGCCCGTGGTCACTTGGGGGGCGAAAGAAAAGAGCTGTGCAGGGAGGTCCGTCGCGACTTCCAGTTGCCATCGGGCCCGTCCTCGAGCCTGGTTTTCGCTCAAAATAAATGAAGGTAGGAGGAGGTGGTTGAAACCTCGCCTCACTCCTTAAATGTAAGGCATGGAGGGTCTGACCAGCAGTCTGCTCAGGAGGGTCCTGTGTACTCATTCTTCCATAGAAGCCAGGCCCTAGTTCTCAACCAGCCGGAGGAGGTCTGCACACGCTAGCTCGACATTTAATGGCTCAGCTACTCCCCTTGCTAGAGCCATGCGCAGTTAAGATGGTGTCTGTCATAAGTGCGATCATCCAGTCTGCATGCGTAGACTGTCAGAAGACTTGCATACACAATGCCCTTAATGCAACGTCTTGCTTTTGTTGCTGTTGGTTTTTTGAGTATATGTAGGCATTTTCGCCATTTTGGTAGGGCATCGATGGTAGAGCAGAGCTCCCTACTGTAAAGTTTTAACAGATATTCTAGTTTCTGGTTATGAATTTGTATATGATATTTCTTGTTTTATGACAGACAATCTTTCTTACTCCATCTAATTTTCGTCTCGTGCTAGAAGAGTTCATGAACGACTGACTCGTGCGAATTATTGCAGTTCTGTTATGATAAAGGATTTATCATTGCATTGTTGTATTCTCCAGTTTTCTGCAGCTGAATGTAAGAAGATCTTGCGTTTAGATGTTTTCCCCTACAGTCTGTTAGGAACCCAATGTTAATAACAGAACTATGCTTTTCTCTTATGTAAGTCTTCCACCTTTACTACAACTCATTGTCTGAAGTTTATACAAGACCTCACTCGCCTATGCATGCCTGGCCTAGTTTTGGAGTTGGAATGATATCGTTTTGAGTTGGCTTCCATTCGGTCACCCCATCTATAAACAAACCGTGACACAAAACTGATGGGCGTCGGGCTCTGCTCCTGCAAGCAATCCAGGAGTGACTTCCGATGCTAACAGCTTCCAAAGATAATATCATCTACATATACTACAATGATCAGTATTTCTGCATTATCTAGTTTGATGTAGAGATTGTTGTCTATTGTTCCCTTTTTGAAGCCTTGATTCTGCAAGTACTTGTCAAGTCTTGAGTACCATGCTCTAAGAGTTTTCTTTAAGCCATATAGTGTTTTCTTCAATCTGCAAACATAGTCTTCACATTATGATAATAGGAACCCTTCAAGTTGTTTTATGTACACTTCTTTCTCTAAATATCCATTCATGAATGATGACTTGAAATCCAATTGATATACTCTGAAATTCTTAAATATTGCAAATGCCAAAAACATCCTAATGGCTTCTAACCTTGCAACATGCGCAAATGCTTCTTCAAAATCAATGCCTTCTACTTAAGCATACCCTTTACAAACCAATCTTGTTTTATTTCTTACTGCTTTTCCATATTTATTCAACTTGTTCTTGAATACCCATTTAGTTTCGATTTCATTTTTATCCTTGGGTCTTGGGACAAGCTCCCAAGTCTCATTTTTATCAATCTGATTTAACTCTTCTTCCATAGAAGTCACCCAGTGATGATCATTTTGAGCTTCTATAAAGCATTTAGGTTCTACTTCATACAATAGGGAGAGATTCATCTACTCAGAGTTGTTTTCCAATTTCCTCATTGTCTGATTTCTGGCATTTTTGTCACCAAGAATTAAATTTTCTGGGTGAATATTTTGTACAAACCTTGATGGTGTTTGTGTATCTTGGTGTTCTGCTTCTTCTGTCCCGTCTTATTCACTTTCTTGTTCTTCTTCATTTTCTTGTTCTTCTTCCTCATATTCTTCTTCATATTATTGTTCTTTTTCTTGTTTTTTTTCTTCATGTTCATCTTCTTCTTCTTTATTGTACTCGATTTCTTTAGCTATTATGACATTAATACTTTCAAAAATATTTTGCATCCTTTTATTGTAAGACCTATAGGATTTGTTTTTTGATGAGTGTCCAAGAAATATTCCTTCATCTGATCTGGAGTCAAATTTTCCTAAGTCCTCATCGTCTCGTTTGATGTAACACTTTCTCCCGAAAATCCTGAAGTGTTTGACAAATGTTTGTCCCCCTTTCCATAGTTCATAGGGTGTCTTGTCACTATTGGTTATGATCTGTCCTCTATTTAGGATATAGACAACTGTACAAATTACTTCTCTCCAAAAACTGTCTGATAAACCTACTTCATTTATCATCGTTCTAGCAATTTATTGTACATGTCTATTTTTCCTTTCAACAACCCCATTTTATTGATAAGTTCATGCTTCTACATATAGCCTTTTTATTCCATGTGCTTCACATAATTTGTTGGAACAGGAGCAGACCCAGGGTTCAACCCTTCAACAATGCACCAACAAAACCCTAACTACCGACCCTTTCGGAAACACCTGCGAAGCAGGCGAAGTCTCATCCAAGGTAGAGGTAGGGGGGGTTACAGGACTCAGGTGTCTGTAACCAAGCTGAGACACAGATTTGTGATTATAACACTTTCACAAAGTACTCAAGAACAACATGCACTAATATATTAGCCTTATTGACATCACAGATCAAACCTTAAGTACCATCGACGCAGTAACACTAAAGATCAAGCGCTATAATCCATCTAGCACATAGCATTGAATCAGATATAACATTCATATAATCAACAAGAAATCACTAAGCATGCATGGATCTATCTATCATATATAACAATCAATGCACTAAGCAGGATTACAACATAACCATCATAGCACAAATAAAACCATTGACATAGGATATACGTGGTTCACCCCAGTGCGGGGCTACGTCCACCAACTGCTTATTCTTCTTTATTAGGCTTCAATCTCTTACATTCATCTGCTCCTGTGCACTAAACCATAGAGCCAAGCTTCGCACTGGACAAGTGATTTGCGCACTGAGCGCCAGATCCACCTTCCCCAAAATCAGGTCAAGGCACAGAGCCAACTCCTCTATCAAGCATAGAGCCTTACATACACGATTTGTTGCACTAAGCAACCCAAAACTACTTGCACTTAGACACTTAGACTTCGCTGTCTAAGCCTCTTTTGCACTTAGCTAGTTACTACTTATTACATTACATTCTTACATATTTATACTTTTACATCCCTTACAAAAAGGCCTAATCATGGGTAAACCCATGGGCCGACATCCTATAACCCATTACATAAACTATAATGAACCCCTTGTTGGGTCCACAAAACAAGTGAGATCCCACGATCTCATCTCCGCCTGGGCACTCCATCTTCGACCAGCCTCTCGAAGTCCAAAAGTGGTCAAATCCGACCAATGTTTCCTCAAAACTTGGCCGAGGGCCAACAGGCCCCCAACACTCACTTGTGACTCGTCCCGAATCACTCAGATCTGGGCAACGCTTCTTTGTAGGCCTCGATCTTAGCTCGAGCTGCCTCAACCTGTTGCTTCATCTGAGCCTCCTGCTTAGCAAACTCCTGGATCAATTTCTCTGTAATAGGTCCTTTCAGGCGCTATTCCACTGTCACAACCACTTGGTCTAGTTGTGAACCTTGTCCTTCGATCTCTTTGAACACTACGCAGGATTCATCTTGCACCGGTTGTAGCCTCTGTGTGACTTCCATTACTCTGCCCTGGATGGTAGTAATCTATTGTTGGGTCATGCTCTGTTCTTGTGATCTCTTCATTCTCTTGACCGCAGTGAGTGATTTCATTTGTGCTTGAACTGCCATTGCCTGTTGATGCGCCTCCTGTAGCTGCTCTTCCAAATTCCTAAGCTCAGGGTCTTCCGTGACGCATTTGTAGGTCTACGCGCTTTTGTTGCTTAGTTGCTTTCATTCTGAGGCAAGGACTCTTATCCTTTCCATTACGTTCTTAGCGTCTTCCTCCTTCTGATCACGCACTTCCTGCGGAGTGCTCGAAACAGCTTGAATCTCCAACTCTGTTACCCTTGCTTGAAGCTTTTGGATGGCCTCATCGAGCTTCACCACTTGAACCTCGACTGCCTCATGTTCCTCCTGTGCCAAGCCTAGCACAGAGCGAAGTGATTTTCTCACCACTTTTTTTACTGCAGTCTGCTCTGTGAGTAGTTGGTCCTTTTCCCTTTGTATCTTCGCTTCGTTTTCCTCGAGAATCATCCAAAACTCATCTTTCAAGTTTTCATACGTAGTTACACAGTACCGCACAACTCATAGTTTCTCCAAGATCTCCTCTTTTTCTTTCTTCGGGGCTTCTGTAGCATGTTCCTTCTCTTCTTGAACTCGTTGAGGTCGTGCCTCTGTTGCATCTGCCAGTTTTTGAAGTTGGGTTGGTTCATCCCCCAACTCTACAGTCTTCGATGATGAAGGCGCAATAGGCACTGCGCGACTCAATTGAATGGATCGTTGTATTTACTTCAGTTCCTTCTCAACTCTTACATACAACTCTTCTTGCTTCACGCCATATCTCTGTAAGAGGTCCTCGGACACATCCTCCATTGCTCCACGGACTAGACCGAAGTCATCCTCCGTAAGTGTAGCCTCTAGCTGGGGCTTACTGGCGCGGGTCTTCTTTCTTTCTGAGGGTTTCTACGAAGAAATCTTCCTCTTCTTCGATGTTTCTATCTCGACAGGGGGATCCTTCAGCGGTGTAGCTTTGCCTTCTCCTTGTTTTTCTCCTTATTCCCCTCCTCCTTCTTGATTTACTTCATCTCCTCCTCTTCCTGCGGGCGAGTCAGGTCTACTTTCTTCCGAGGCGCTATCCTCCTCATCAGTCTCTATGTTATGAACTTCCTCATTTTTATTTTTCTTCTTCACACTGGTATGTCCTGCATGCTCGAACCAGGTTACCAAGGGGCTTCCAATGATGTAAGGGTCAGAGAGTTCTGCATCATCAACCGGTACAAGGAACTCTGCCAACCATTCCTTCATGATTTTCTCCATGTCTTCGTCGATCAACTTATAGTAAGACTGTAGCTCTTCCTTGCTCTCATCCTTGCACGCAGTGATATAAATAAAGTGTGGGTATGCACAGAACTTAGCTAATGGTCTTTACTGGTGCAATGTGCGCAGTGTCATGTGTGGGAACGACTCAATAGCAACCTTTAGTTGCTGATAGTAGTCATGGAACACTACGTTCGACTGCCATTGCTTTAACATATCATTCTTATACCATAAGGTGGATAACCTCGTGGCCAACGACTCCGATGGTTCAATCTCTAGGAAGGTATCTCCTTCCGGCATTTTCCAAGCGACAAATGCAGTTAGCACGGGTAGCCAGATGAAGTGGATCCCTGATCCTACGCTTCGCAACATTCTTTCTCAAGATTGTTGACGAGGTAGCTCGCCCAATTCATTTTCATTCCTTCCACGCATTTTCCTGCGAGGTCCACCACGAACCCGGTGACCTGCGTGGGGTGGTTCTTTCTGACGAGCTTGCCAAATATGAGTTGGCAAGCGAGGCGCACTATGCCATCATGGATAGAGGCTACCTTGTAGCCTTGCTTTCCCTTTTGTACTTCATTGTATGCCTCCTTAATGCATTTTTCCAGGGAGCGATCTGAGGTCTTCCCTAGGTAGAACTGCTGAGGGTCGGGTCCCTGCATGCTCAATCCTGTGATCAGGTGGATCAACACCGGATCCACAATAATGCACATGTCGAGCCACATGTATCCTCCATGATAGAATGATAAGAGGATTTTAACACAAGAGTTAACCTCCTGATGTCGGTCGAAGCGAGGGATCTTCATGACGTTCAGTATTGTGGACTGTGTGAGCTCCTTTATCCAAGGTTGGGAGACTATGCGAGGCTTCTTCCCAATCGTCTTCATCAAATATCTATGGGGCGCAAGCATCGTGTAGTTCTTTCTGTCTCCAAGGTTGAAATCACTATTCTTCAAGGATGGGATCTATCCCAACTGGCTTCCAACTACGCGTATCCCCTTCGGGATGTGCATGGTGATCAAAGTTTACTCGAAGTCCCGTGGAATGATGTCGCGGTTCACTGCACCAGCCAATGGCAGGATCTAATCTTGTAAGACCGACGGGGTCTGCTTCGCATTAGCCATATCGTCATGGTGCTCGATTCACTTCTCAGTTGCGGGGTTGACACGGCTCGAGCGATGTTCAGTCAAAGGGGCAGCCTGCAGTCTCCTGGTCGACAACGCCTGTATTCTTTCAGACATAGCTTTATCAACCATAAACTTCTTCAGAACCTCTTTGACGGACTTCTCTAGCTCAGTGCGCTCGACCGACATTCTCACTGTTAACAAATAGGTCGGGGTAGGTGAACGGGTAGCGGGGTAGACAAATAGACAACGATGTCTGATAACACAGCTTCGACACACAATCACTTCTCTTCTTGTCTTAGATAATTACGGGTAGCAAAACGTGGTCCTGACGCAACGTCGGATGGGTTAAATAAGTGAGCATCGTAACATGTTCTTCCAACGGGTAGGATTGCTTCCATCAATGCGGATTTGTCCGTTATGACGCGGTCTCAACATCCTAAATGCGGTCTATTCGCCCATAAATGCATTTCCTAGTCGTTCTGGATCGTCACTCTAACTGTCGGGGCGCCTCCAACGGTCATATAGCTTCGCCGGGGCGAAGTCCCATTCTGTGTGGTTCTGTTGTTCTGACGAGGTTCAAAGCTTGCAAGCCTTCCTCCTGCGAAGTCTTCTCTGTAACTTCCTGTAGCTTTTCTAACTTGGATTTCTTCTTACTGAGCATCTTTGCCTTCTTTCCTGTGATCTGATTCTCTCTAATTGTTTCTAGATTCCTCTTTCCATTCTTATTTTTATCTTCTCTTAGCGTAGTATCTTCAAGCTGTTGATGTGCTCTCAAAGGGTTCAAATGTAATACCTCTTTTCTTATTAACTCCAGGGTGGGTATTCTTCTCTCTTGCATGGATATATCCTACAAACCTTCTTCCAGTTCTTCCAACTTTGACAACTAATTCTCTTACCTTATGTTGCTTCGACCCAACTTCTCGTTCTTCTATCAATCAATCTATTCCTCTAGCTATGAAATCCCTTAGTTCTTGCTTTTTCTTTTCTATAGCTTCTTCCTTTTTTGTCCTTCTTATCTGATCCTTCTCGATCCAAGTCTTTCCTAACAAAAGTGGGAAAGGGGTGTTGTTCTCAACAAACCTAATAACTTCAAATTATTCTTCAGTCGATGTTCCATGGATGATAACAGGTATATTAGTAACTCTTCCACATAGGGTTATCATCTTTCCTTTGAGCAAGCCTATCCTTCCCAATGAAATTACCACAGTAGGCTTCCCAAAACTTCTGTCATAATATTCACTTGTGTTTCCTCATCCAAGACACAGTCTATGTCGAAGTCTCATATTCTTGTATCTATGTGCTATTTTTCTTTCATGATCTCTGGTAAACTGACATCTTTGTGATCATTAATTGCTTCTTTTAACTGTACTAACATAATCTGAGATTTCTCTGGTTCTTTCTCTTTATGATTCTTTAACATGCTCTTATTCTCTGGACTTATGTTCATTTGTTCAACCTTAGCAATCATTCTTGGACAATCCTCAACTTCATGACCAACAGTTTACAACGAAGACAAATAGGACCTGCACCAGGGCATTCCTTAGAAAGATGTTTCGGTCTTCTGCAGTTATAACATAGTGTCAATTCTCTCTTCCTCTTGTATGTTCCCCAACCCCTTCTATATTGCGCACTAGGATCACAATGTTGGACCTGCAATCTGAAAAAATTCTTTCTAGGTTCCTGCATCCACTTATTAATCCAAAAATTATTTCTATGCATAGGAATAACATATCTTTCTCTATTTCTATAAAATTTATTCAGATCAACTCTTTCTTCTAACTGTACCCTAGATTTCAGACTAGAACACAATCTATCAAACATACCTAGATTCATGCTTTCAAAACAAAAATTTTCACTTATCTTACTCTATCAAAGCACAAAGTTTTACCTCTTTCAAGATCTTACCTCTTTTCTTCAGATTGAGTTTCTTTCTTATCATAGAGATTCACAAGTCAAGTAGAGTATTGCACACTACAACAACATATCTACACACAAAGCTTCTCTTTTCTTTCAGTTCCCAGCAATCACAGTTTCAGGTCCCGACAACGGAACCATTTGTTGGCACAGGGGCAGACCCAGGGTTCAACGCACCAACAAAACCCTAACTACTGACCCTTTCAGAAATAACTGCGAAGCAAGCGAAGTCTCACCCAAGGTAGAGGCAGGAGGGGTTACAGGACTCAGGTGTCTGTAACCAAGCTGGGACACAGATCTGTGATTATAACACTTTCACAAAGTACTCAAGAACAACATACATTAATATATTAGCCTTATTCACATCGCAGATCAAACCCTAAGTACCATCGGCACAGTAACACTAAAGAGAAAGAACTCTAATTCATCTAGCACATAGCATTGAATCAGATCTAGCATTCATCTAATCATCAAGAAAGCACTAAGCATTCATGGATCTATCTATCATATATAACAATCAATGCACTAAGCAGGATTACAACATAACCATCATAGCACAAAGAAAACCATTGACATAGGATATACGTGGTTCACCCCAGTGTGGGGATATGTCCACCAACTGCTTCTTATTCTTTATTAGGCTTCAATCTCTTACATTCATCTCATCTTGTGCACTAAGCCATAGAGCCAAGCTTCGCACTAGGCATGTGATCTGTGCACTGAGCGCCAGATCCACCTTCCCCAAAATCAGGTCAAGGCACATAGCCAACTCCTCTATCAAGCACATAGCCTTACATACATGGTATGTTGCACCAAGAAACCCAAAACTACTTGCACTTAGCCACTTAGACTTCGCTCTCTAAGCCTCTTTTGCACTTAGCTAGTCACTACTTACTACATTACATTCTTACATATTTATACTTTTACATCTCTTACAAAAAGGCCTAATCATGGGTAAACCCATCGGCTGACATCCCATAAGCCATTACATAAACACTAATGAACCCCTTGTTGGGTCCACAAAACAAGTGAAATCCCACGATCTCAGCTCTGCATGGACGCTCCATCTTCGACCAGCCCGTCGAAGGCCAAAAGTGGTCAAACCCGACCAATGTTTCCTCAAAACATGGTCGAGGGCCAACAGAATTCCACAAACTCATTGGATGTGAATTCACCTCCTTTTTATGGTCTTAAACACCCGATTTTCATCTCCGTTTCATTCTCAACTAGAGCTTTGAATGCCTTGAATTTGTCAAATGCTTTAGATTTATTTTTGAGGAAAGTAACCCAAGTCATTCTTGTATAATCATCAATGAATAACATGAAGTAACTTTCTCCTTGCAAGATTTTAGTCCTTGTTGGTCCACAAAGATCTATATGTACAAGTTCCAAAGGTTGGAAGTTGCATATTCCTTTGTTTTGAAGTTCACTTGTGATTGTTTTCCATGCTGACACTGCTTAAAAATAATACTTGAGGGTTTTATGATTTTTGGCATGTATCTTACTACTTGTTTGGTACTAATTTTTACTAGATTGTCAAAGTTCATATGACCCATTGTTTTGTGCCACAACCAACTTCCATCTGCATTTCCTATAAATCACTTTTCTTCATTGATTTCATTAAGAACATATACATTATTTCGGGTTCTAATTCCTTTTTCTATAAGCTTTCTTGAGTTTTCTTTTCTGATCTCACATTATCGAGAGTTAAATATGATATTATGTCCCTGATCACACATCTGACTTACACTGAGAATATTATGTTTTAGATCTTCAACACACATACATTTTTCTATTTTAGCCTTTATGTTGTCAAGGTTGAGGGTGCCTTTTCCAACTATCTTTGATCTGTCATTGTATCCAAAGGTAACGTTGCCCTCACTTTTATTTAAGGTGATGAAATTTGTTCTATCTCCTATCATATGACTAGAGCATCCATTGTCGATAACCCACTTATCCCTATTTTTCGGAGCACAAAGAGCTTCTTGAACAAACATGGAACTTTCTTTCTTTTGTACCCAACTTCTTTTCATTTTAGGTGAGACTTGCTCGAGATTACTTCTGCAGTACTTTTCTATATGTCCAAAATTATTAGAGTTATAACATATGAGGTTGTAATTCATCAAGGGAGAAAATGAATTGTAATTTCTCCTTGAGAATCCATGGGTATCCTGGTAGCTATTATTCATGTAATTTCTTCTTATACTTGTTCTAGAGTCTATTTCTTTATGACCAAATCCATTACAAGACTAAAAATAGCCATAGAAAGAGTTTTGATCCATGGTTGAGTGATTCCATCTTGATGGGATAGTTTTCCATATTCGGTCTTTGTGAGTAAAATTTGTCTCTTATGGATCATATTGTTCTTCCCTTCTGTGGTCTTCAACTTTGATTGAATTTCTGAGAGTGTCATCATAGCTCTTGGTTCTTCTTCTCTTGGTTGTTCTGAATATGTTGATGCTTCTTCATTGACAGATTCCTTCCTGTTACTGTATCCAAGACCCGTTCTGTCAGATGATGCTCTTTGATGATTTAGGATTTCATCTAGAAATGTAGAGCTTCTTGCTGAGTTCTCCAACTTCTTTCTCAGGTGGACTATTTCAGATTCAAGAGTGTTGCAAATATCTTCTTTTTCTTTCAGTTGAGCCTTTAGAACTTCTTCAATATTATTTGCTTCTTCTACTTGAAACTTCAATGTAAATATTGTCTTTTCTATGTCCTTATCATCGTATTATTTCTCTTTATATTTCTATAGTTCCCACTTTTTCATTCTATTCTTGTCCTAAATCTGTAATTTTCTTCTAGGGCACTAATGATTTCTACTTCAAGATTTACTTATGCATATTTAACACATTTTTTTTCTTCTATTGAGTCTGTATCTTCATTTGTTTGTGTTTCTAGACCCATAAAGTGAATCTTGTCTGCTTCATTGTCACTATCATATGATGACTTGTTGTCTTCATTGGTTTATATATTCTTCCTTTATTTGTAAGGTTTTTTCTTCTTTTCAATCTTCCTTTTGTTTGTTTTCTTGAAATTAAATTCTTCTTTCACACTAGTATTTGCATAAGGACATTTATGAGAAAAGTGTCATATTTTTACACAATTAAAACATTTGAAAGGGAGCTTACCTTTGTATCTATTTTTGAGCTTCATAGAAAAATTTGTTTCTTCCTCATCCAGTTCGTTGTCTGAGCAATCATTTATCTTGCACTCTATCCTATTTGATTCTTTAAAGGATGCTTCCTTCCTTGATGTTCTTGGTGGGTTATCTTGTTCTATTCTCATTTCATATACAGTTAGTGTTCCATGCATCTCGTCCACAATTAGTTTGTTCAAATCATTCATTTATTCAATAATTGATATTTTGGGATTAAATATCGAGGGAAGCGACCTGAGAACCTTTTGTACAACAATTGCTTCTTCAACATCTTATCCTAATCATTTGATGGATTTGAAAACCTCATCCACGCGAAGAATATAGGCTACAATGTTCTCTTCTTCATTCATTTTGAGACTCTCAAATTGTCCTTTATAGACTTGTAACTTTGCTCTCTTAACCTTCTCATCTCCTTCATAAATTGTTTGTAGTTTTTCCCACATCTCTTTAGTTTAGGAAGTGTACATGTATTTGGTATATATTGTTTGTCAATCTGCAAAGAATGACATTCCTGGCATTGGAATTGTTGTTACTGAGTCTAATTTCAGTCGTATCAGTTGGAGGAGTTTTTGTTTCTTTGTAACCATTTACTATTGAAGCCCACTAATCATATCTGAGAGACATAAAAAATGCTTGCATTATTACTTTCCAGAAGACATATTCTGATCCATTAAATCTTGGGGCTTTATTTGTGGAGAACCCTTCCTGTTCCTCCATTGTGGGGATTCACCTTCCAGTGGTTAGGTTTTTCTTGAAGGAACCTACTCTGATACCAATTGTTGGAATATTGAGAGGGGGGTGAATCAATATTACACAGTAATTATTACTTTCTTTTACCACAATTTCCTTTTATTCAAAATATGTTATTTACTAATAGTTAATCATGGAATTCACAATACATAGATATTTAACATGGAACCAAATGGGATAACACCACTAAAACTTTTTTTTT
Source organism: Picea engelmannii (assembly GCA_009831015.1). Lineage (NCBI taxonomy): Eukaryota > Viridiplantae > Streptophyta > Pinopsida > Pinales > Pinaceae > Picea > Picea engelmannii. The sequence goes on along the minus strand of ML781141.1, from coordinate 77,329 downwards.
TTTAAATTGTAAGCACCAACTTACAACAGACACCAATCTACAATAATATTTGTAGGCACCAACCTGCAGGGGACACCAATCGTCTTACTGAGCACCAACTCAACCAATGGGCACCAAACCACATAATTATTATTCACAGGAACCAACCTGTAGGAGACACCAATCCTCTTCCTTGCTCCACCCTGCCTCCCTGAAAATATTTGTAAATAATAGCCTGCTTCAGAATACCTCTCCAACATGATTCATCCTCTATGTCATCAAACCTCATATCATCTTCATCGCTTCCACGCTCTTGTATGAACCTCAAAGCCTCACTTATTCATTATTCATTCATCACACACAACCACACACATCAAAACAGATTCAAGTACTTTATTTATACAACTCGTGTACTTATGGATTTGTCCACAAAAATAAATTCATATTGGTAAGCTCCAAATTCCTCAAAATCGGGCTCCAAATATACTTCAAATCGGGCTACACGACTCTCCATGAAATTTGGTCTCTCTTCCTTTTGTTGCACACGATCTAGTTCACTAGTCCTTGACTCTTAGCTACCTCCTGATATAGATATTGATTCATTCTCCTCCATTGATTTATGATCATATTCATTAGGACCACCAGGTCTATCATAGTTACTTCTATTGGAGTCCCTTCCTCTATTCTTTGTCGTCGATTTGATTGAAGGCTCCATCTCCACCGTTCGTCGTCATCACTTAACATCATCATCATCGAATTCTCTCTTGGTCCTTATTCCAATGATATTCTCGGCTCTAATATGTTGGTATTAACACTCCAGAGGACCAAGCACTATGACCTGGTGCTTATTGCGTCGTCATCGAAATTTTCTTCGGAAGCATATACACAACTTCAATGGTTCTAATTCGATGATACTGGACCCCATATTAAACCTATGCTCCAATAGCATGCTACCTCGATTCTTCTCCCAGAGCCCTTGATATGGAATCCATTCATTTAATCTTCGTCATGGGTTAATTTACTCTGACAACTAGTTGTTGGTACATTGTCGTCGACATGTCGATCGAGGCTATGGTGGAATATTCTTTGATACTCTTTGTATCAGGGAATTATCATTGCTTTGGGTTGAGTCACTCCACCAGTCAAATTTCAAACACTAAAAAACCTCTATCGTTGATAATTTACGATCGACGATCACCAATGGATTGTCCTCCATCATTGATATGTCATAATCAATGGTCCAACTTCATGTCGTAACTCCAAATTACCCGATGGTTAACACTTGTCTTCTTCATTTTTACGTTAACTGATCAAGTGGGACCCACATAAATATACGATTGTCATCACATCTTGTTTCACGTCGATCGACGGTCCATATTTCTCCTTGGAGCTCCTTTGTCGAGGTCCCTCCACTGCAGTCAACCAATCTACTCCGATCAGAGCCTCTTTGATGGACGGTCTAGATATCCTTGTTGTAGCTCTGATAGATCAACAGTTCTTGTTGATTCAGAGTTTTTGTGCAATTTTGTACTCAAGCACTTCGATGGCTTGCACTTCGATACGATATGTTGCTTGATGTGTTGACTTGTCTTCCTTACATGGCAGATGACATGGCCTTTTCCTCTATTCTTTCATGGCTCTGACATGGCATTTGACATCATGTTGACGTCATCACAACTTTCATCTTTTCTTCGTACACTTTGTTGACTAGGTGCTCGTGGCCTTGTCCTTTTTCCTTTCGTGGCTCCGAGCTGGCAATTGATGTGGCATATGAGCCGACTCACACTCATTTGGAGTCTCTCCTTGGAATCCCAATACCGTCTTACATTAAAACACTCTGAAGCAAGATCATCGAGGAATATTCTTTTTTTGATATCACCATATCAGAGCGCAGATTACTCTGTCAACATTCCTCCACTGATAGTTATGGCTTCGATAGATGAACGGTTCATATTAATTTTCTATTGCTCTGATAGATCAATGGTCCATGTTGATTCATAGCTTCTTTCGTCGGAGTGTCTCAGGATGGTCTGAGTTAAATACTCTAAACATTCAAACTCTGAAAGCCTTTCCCATCGCACCAGATTATGAATTCAGGACTTCTTCTGGCCATAGATCTGATTAGATTTGGATTTGATATTTAATCTTGGTCATTACATATTGACATACAAACGAAAATTCTGGCACTAAAAGTTATCTCCTTTCACACGGTTCCACGACTCTTCCATTTACATTCAATATAAGATCTTTCACTTGTTCATTATAAGCCTGTCGAAGTCAATTTACCTGGTGCATGTGGGATATTTTATTTTTCCTTTGCTTCATTATGTTCATGTTTGGATCATTGATCTTGTTAAATGATCAACGATCAATGAATTACACTTTCTCAGCTCACAGAAACTTCGCTAGAACTTTCTTTGAACCTCTACAACCTGGTTGTTAAGCACCCTAGAAGATATATAGATGTGCATGAACCTTCTCAACTTGTTTTGTCTGGTTTGATTTGCAACACAAAGCTTCCTCTGTCTTCCTTGGAGTTGTTTATGGTTCAGGTTTGATCCTTGGACCTGGCATCACAATCTTACTGCCTTCATCATTGAAAATGGCCAGTCTCCCCCTGCTTGTGACATCATTGACATCCAAGGATTTCTTCATTTGACATCAATGACAACAAAATTCCAAACAATTACAACACTAAACAAGAATATATATCAACAATTTAAAGAACTAGTTACTGCAGAATTAACCATCAAAAGTACCAAATATTTATTAGACAATGAAGCTCTAAACAAGTGGATATTTCTCCAATATTTAATCATGAACTTTGACGGTGAAAAAGGGCTACCAAATGAAGTTATCAGAAAAGTACTATGGCAGCATGATGGTTGTAGAAAACAATTGCTACAATAGAAAGTTCCAACATTAAAAATCAACAAGTAAACCATAAAAAAGATATCCAATAAGCAATAGAACAAAAATATAGGTTTACAAGTAAATTTCAATGGTTGAAAAGTGAGTAAATGATGAAAGAAAGTGAAGTTTTCTGCAGCCCTAGTGGCTGAAGCATGAATTTATAACAACAACAAGAAATCCTTGGCTAGATTTGATTCCAATTTAGACAAATGAAATATCTCAACAAAACACGTTTTTCAATGCAATGATTTTTTTTCTCTAATGCAATTTTAGATTAGTGTTTTAATCTATTGGGTTATGGAGTCTTGGTTGTAAGAGTTGGATCCACTACTTCTCTAGGGGTGTAAGCCCTTTTATTCCCTAGAGCAAGTAAATCCAACAAAGGTAAGTCTAGGAGGGTTTAAGCCCTTTTACTCCTCCTAGCAACCTTGTAAAAAATGACTTATCCAATAACTAATCAAATGAACTTGGTGGAGGGTGTATTCAATTATACTCCTCCAATGGTTTTAGACAACGATAACATGAAACGAGAAGAAATTACCAACTAGTGCAGAAAATTCCTTACCAATTCCATAAGATAGCAAGACAAAACCCTAGTTTACCAATAAAATTCCATCCACATGCAAGAGATAAGCCTCCAATAAGGGTAGCGCACAAATTTAGCTCCACAATAAACTAGTAAGCATCCAAAAATTTTCACAAGAGAGAGATATAGCTCAAATTCCTAAAGAGGGCAAAAATTTCAGCCAAGTCTCTCACTCAAGAGAGAGTTATGATAAAATGAAATGAGGTAGGTCTCTATTTATACAAGACCTCTAAAATCAGTTTGTCCACATATCACTTAGGGTAAAACACAAAATAAGGAGGCCAACCTCCTTTGTTTTTACCCTTTACAAATTTAATTTGATTTATACACAAATAAAGCCTAAAAATATGATGTCATGCCCCTCTAGGGTGACGTTTTGACACTTCTAGAAAATCGTTGAGCTTGGAGAGGAATTCTATGGGCCTCCAAAGGCCATCCCTTCATGTGCTAGGGTATTATCTCCATCAAAGCATGCCAATTCTTCATAATTCATCACCACCATCATCAAACCCTAGCCCCAAATCATGACGTCAAGTCCTAGAGAGAGACGTTTTGGCCTTTCCAAGGTCAAACATTGGGAAAAGGAGGGCCATGTTTCATCCTTCAAGGTGTCTACTCATGCCTCCAAAGGAAACATTCACCAACTTGTTGTTCCCAGGGTGTGAGTCATGGCATACAATCTGTGGGCTTCCTTCCCCAATGAAGGCCCAAGCTAGGCTTGTTCTCCAAATCATCCATCAAACAAGGTCCTGTAAAGACAAGATGAATGCGCCCTCCAAGGGTCTCAAGTAAAATGTATCATTCCAAGTACAATCACATTTAATACAAGAGCCATCTAAACATGTGCATCAAAACTACCTTATCAAATTAAACAAGTTCTCAAAGACCATATGCAACTTGCCAAGTTTAGGTATGGGAGGGTTGTCATGGTGACCTATTGGTTGAGTCATTCCTCAAGTCAAGGAGTGTTTCCTAGGTATACCCTCTCTAAGCCATGTAAAGAATATGAAATGGATGGGGGTAAAACTTTTGGGCATGGGGTTCATGACATACAAGGGTTCATATTGTCTCATTTATGGGTGCCTTTATAGAGGGTGTGTTGCACCTTTTTTTTCAATGCAACCTTTTTCCAAGCCCATTTATTGCAATTAATTATTTAAAGTTTTTCCAGGTTGAAGCCAAAGTGGGACTTCTACCTAAGCATGAAAAACATTGCCCACCTTGACTCTGCCTTGGTCACACTGTGCTTCCCCAAGTTGAATACAATTGTGTGGGACTTCTACCTAAACACGAAAAAGATTGCCCACACATGTTATACCTTGGTTGACATGTTTAATTTGTTATTTTCACGGGCCCCATTAGTTTCTTGTGAGATACATTTCATTTTCCTCGGGATCCCTGGGCAAGCATCTAGAAGGTTCATGTTTGGATTTTATCTAAATACACTCAAGGTAGTCTAATTGTGGATATTTGACTTAAATACACTCAAGGTAGTCTAAAAATATTTGAAGAAGCTCAAATATATGGTTGATTATAGCCAAGATACAAAGGCGAGTGAAGGCGGCTAAAATATAAGTGAGAGTTGATGTGTATAAATCCAACTTAATATGTTCAATCGTAGCCAAGTGAGCAAGTTTATATATACCTAGTTGAATACAATGGATATATGGTTTATGAATATCCATTGTAATATAAAAGTGAGTGTGTTTATATATACCTATCTCGAAATAGGGTTGGCCCCATGCATAACATTCCCTTTTAAGATGAATAGGAGGCTAAGGAGAGAAAACATTGCATCGCAACTCCCTCCTTTAATATTGAAACCATGCCATATAATACGAAAACTCCCCAAAAGAACCATATCTCCAATTCCAACATGGCTCCGCAACATAGCAAATATGGCCTTTAGGAGTGGCGTTGAAGCATGCTCATCAATTTAAGGTACACATAGTAGCTCAAGTTGTCTCTAACATTGAATATGAATGTAGTACATCCAATAAATACCATCATCATAGTGTGGTGGAACAATATCCACCAAAAGGCAATGCGAATCATTTATAGGGTCATCAATAAGGCATGGTGGGACAAATCTTGTAGACCTAGGAGTGGAAGTTGCATTAAAGAAAGTGAAGAGATGCTTCCTTCACAAACAAGTGTCATATGCTAATGAGAGTCAATATGAACCAACTCCAATAGCTAGGAAGTATGCCTTACATCACCAACCAAGGAATCCATTGTTAAACAACCAATTCTTGGAAAATAAGAAATTCCTCTAGTGATGAAGGAGTCAAAATTATCACATTCTAAAATAAGTAGATCCCAACAAGCGTAGTGCATTACCATATGTGCATAGAAAGCATGTTTTAACAACATCATTTAGAATATTTATTCCACAAGTTGTTACTCATAAATCAAATCACCCAAGAATAAGTAGCCTCTTTTATTAGGGAAAAGTATTATTATGAGGTCATTAGGGTTTAAAAGATCACTTTTATAGACCTAAGAAGGAGCACATGAAAGAAGGTTTGAAACCCTAAAATGAAGATGATCTAGAAACCCTAGTTCTATAACTTTTAAGGTATAGGGTAAATTCCACCATACAATATCCTAATGAATCAATGAATTAACCTAGAAAATTCTACACCTAGGGAATTCTATGGATCAAAATACTAAAAAGTGGGCCTTCCTTTCAAGGCCTAAATCAAGAATCCTAAAAAAAAAAATAGATGATTCATAAACATTGTTGGATCAACATTACAATGAGCCCTTGAAGATGAGTGAAACCCTAAGGCTAAAAAGAGAGTTGGTGCATATAATACCAACATGAACAACCATAAAAAACCTCAACACATCCATTAAAAAATGGGTTGAAAAGAACCCCCTAAAAAGGATGGTATGGAAGGAGAACTAGTACAACTTCATGTAGGTACTTCCAACAAGAAACAATATTAGGAAATAAAATTGAAATAAATCAATGAGAAATCCTTAATGTTGGGTGTTAAAAATTGTGTAAAAATTCTCCAATACAATGCATAAAAGGGGGCCAAAACAATGAAAAAGGGGGTGCCCTTCTGCAACAAACCTTACAATCACCAAAAATCCCCAAAACTCAATAGGCTAGGGACAATATCATACCATAAACTTTGACTACTAAAAGAACACCCAAGAGGAAACCCTAAAAATTGTAATAAATGGAGAAGATAACAACTCTAGGATAGAACACTGCTTAGAGAGGGGAAAAGGCCTACTATAAGTGCATTGGAGAGAGAAATCAATTCACTATTAATAAAAAACACTTAGCTCAAGAAGATAAATGACTAAATAAGGAAGAGGATGTTCACACTCACTTTGATACCATGTTGAGATTACAAGAGATAAATGAGGATCAAATGTATCCAACCAACAAATCCTAAATGAGAATAAACCATAAACACATAAATAGAAATCAAGATGAGCCTAGGAACAAGAGAAGTTGAGATGTAGCTTTGCGTAATAAGGGAGCACTTAGCTCATAATAAAAGAATGTATAATACAAGTAAGGGTGAGTGTTTATTTATACACACTCATAGGGGTGGGATGTTATCTCCAAGGAGGTTGATTAGGTTGGCCTTAGCCTAAAATAGTTCAAAATACAATATCATGAGGGGGTTACAAATGCGTAAACCCATAGCCTTAATTATGAGGAAGGTCAACACATGGCCACAAGTGAACATTTACCATCATTTTAACCATTTAACATTCATCATCTAATATATGTTTTTTAGTAAGAAGAAAAAGAGGATGGAAATTAAACTAAGAAAAAGGAGGCCCTATTGTAAATCTACCTTAGTTATGAATCTTTTAAATATCTAAAGGTTTGCAATTAGTTTTTCTTAATCCTCTTGATGCTTGATAAATTCATGATTAATATGGATCAACGCTAGTGTTATATTATCTCGAATCTATATAAAGTTTTTGCTAAGGATTGATATTTTTTTATGAATATCAATGTCAATGGTCTTTCCATGTGAAATTGATCTTGTTTGACTATCTTTTCCTTTCATAAAGTTACTATCTCAAAAACATACCAAATTCAAATCATAATCAACCACCAAAAGTAAAACTTTATCTTCAATCAATCATTCATGGAGATCGATTAGTTCATCCCAAAGTCCTTCCTACCCTAATCTCATCCCATACATGCAAGATTCCTTTGACTTCATACCCCTAGAATCGAGTCTTGAAAATACCATAATCATTAGGATTGTAACATATCCCCTTTTCCCATCTTTATCGAGATGTATTATCATCTTTCTTGCACATCATGGATGTGATTAATTGTATCTCATTATCAAATAATTTCATAAAATACATCAACAATAATAACAGTCTAGTTTTAAGGTCATGGCTAGCTAGACACCAAATCGATGTATGTGACCCCCTTGTTTGTGAGACAAGAAACCTCCTCCACATAACAATTTAACAACTTAATTTACATAGGTATACATACCCTATCCCCCTTCGAATTCAAACCTCTCCTTCCTTTAAATGTATCTTGTATATAATTATTTTATTTACACTTATGATACAACCTGGATGTGATGAACCATAAAGCATTCTCAATTAATCTCATACAATAATAGTAATACATTTGTTTTCTGCAATTTTTTTTAATCTATCTTATATATAGTTACTTTATTCCCATACATTATATTGTATCTAAATCTTTTAAAAGTGCCTTGGTTGCATAACATGAGAGGAAGTTAATTATTACTAAGAAATATAATATAAAAATGAAACATTGAGTTGTAACAATCTATTTTGTAAGATAATTACTTTATTTACATGCATTGTATTTAAACATTATTAATCAATTCATTTAAAAAAAATAACAATCTATTTTGTAAGATAATTACTTTATTTACATGCATTGTATTTAAACATTATTAATCAATTCATTTAAAAAAAAATAGAATGATTTTTTCCACACCCTCTCTTAAAATCTATCTTGTCAATTGCTACTTTATTCAAGTGCGTTGTATTATATGTAAAATATTTTTGTTATGCATAAGATAATAAGGTCAATATTATCTAGAAATACAATGGAAAATAAGAATAGATAACTTCTACACTCATATCACTTCCACTACACGAAACACTTCTTTTTCAAAATCTATTTTATACATTATTGAAAAAAATATTTTTGTTATGCATAAGATAATAAGGTCAAATACTATTTAGAAATACAATGGAAAATGATAATAGATAACTTCCACTACACGAAACACTTCTTTCTCAAAATCTATCTTTTGAAAAAGTGCCTTTGCCATGCATACGATAAAGGTAAGAGGAGTAACTATCATTTAGAAATGGAAGATGGGAATCTTTAACTTCTACAATGAGATCAGTTCCACTACATAAACCATCCCTCTCAAAATCTCTATATGTAAAACTTGTCCTTCAATCTATCACAATATTGCATGACAATCAAAACTTGTCTTCAAATGTATTTCACTATATGTACATTCATCATGCATAGTACAACAGGTCGTCACTACCACTTACAAATCCAATCGAGGAGGGCCAACTTCATTTCATTTTTTCTTGTCCATGCACCAGATTTTCCACACTTATTCATTTCGTTTTTCATGTTCATACACCTTTTGCGTTTGTAGCGTTAAAATGTATTTGGAATTTTGTTTTGGTGGGATTCTACAAATTCATAGTACTGGCAGAATTTTGACGGGACAACAACGTGCAACATGGATAGAGCCAGGAGTGGAGTGGATTTGATTAGATTTGGTGGAATCCTTCCCTTCCTTACAGCGACTGGGTTACTGACATGAAATCTAATCACACCTTCCAGGAACCTTTCTCCTGTCTGCAACTGAGATCAGTCACACTAAATCCAATCACAACTAGACAACCAGAACCACCTCCTCTGTCGGCCAGTGCAAAGTCCTCAGTGCGTCCCAGACTTTAGTCGGTCAGTACGTCCTCCACTCACTTCAATTCCCACGGGCCTACATCGAATTTATCTTCACTTCAATTATGTTATAAATAGTTGTGAGATTCCAGATAGAGCTGCAAATCTCCTCGGCATTTTCACCTCCCTCTTGTGAAACACTGTGTTTTTGCCAAGACAACATCCAATCCCCATTTTAGGAGTGTTGAAGAAGCGTATATGACTGCACTTTTCCTACTCCACATTTCCATTTCAAGCTCTATGGAGTCCCTCCGTTTTGCTTCTGCTATGCTGTTTCTCCTCTTCATCTTTTCCTTCTCCTCCTCACCTGCTCACTCTTTTCGAGATGATCGGCAATACCTGTTGGCATTCAAGAAGCTCATCTCAGGTGATCCTTATCATTACATGGCAGATTGGAGTCCCGCAGTTCCCCTGTGCAATTGGACTGCTGTTACTTGCAGCCGTCGTCATCCATTGCGAGCAGTCTCCCTCAACCTCAGTTCCATCGATCTGGGCGGCTCTATTTCTCCTTCCCTCGGCAATTTGTCATTTCTCTACTCACTTGATCTTTCAAACAACTCTTTACACGGCCATATCCCGCCACAATTGGGGCGCCTCTTTCGTTTGAAGAAGCTCAGATTGTCCTACAATCAATTGGAAGGAAATATTCCAAGCGAACTCCACAGTTGCAGAAATCTGGTTTACTTGGCGCTTTCCTTCAACAATCTGAGCGGAAATATCCCCAGGGAGTTGGGTTCCTTAACCTCTCTGCAGCAGCTTTTCTTAGGATCCAACAGCCTAACAGGTACCATTCCCTCGTCCTTGGGAAACCTTTCAGCCTTGATTGATTTGAGTATTGAATTTAACATCCTCACTGGTGTCATTCCACCACAATTGGGCTCGCTACCTAGTTTGAAAACGCTTTATCTTTCTACAAATGTATTGTCAGGGAACATTCCTATTTCTTTTTCAAACATCTCCACTTTGATCGATTTAGAAATTGGCACAAATGAATTCACTGGTAGCATTCCACAAGAATTAGGTCTGCTCAATAGTTTACAAATACTTTATTTATTTGAAAATAAATTGTTAGGGACCATTCCTACTTCTTTTTCCAATATMTCAGCTTTGACTGACTTGGAAATTAATGACAACAATCTTACTGGAAGCATTCCAAAAGAATTGGGTTTGCTCAACAGTCTACAAACACTYTACCTATTTCATAATGAATTGTCAGGTATCATTCCCACTTCTTTGTCCAATATCTCCACTTTGAATGACTTGGCAATTTTCACAAACAAGCTCACTGGCTGCATTCCACAAGAATTCGGCCTTCTCACTAGTTTGCAAGTGCTTCTCCTATTTGAAAATGAATTGTCAGGAACCATTCCCACCTCTTTGTCTAATATTTCCACCTTGACTAACTTGGCAATTTCCTCAAACAAACTCACTGGCAACATTCCACAAGAATTGGGTTTGCTCACCAGTTTGCAAATGCTTAACCTATTTCAAAATGAATTGTCAGGGACCATTCCCATTTCTTTGTCAAATATATCCACATTCACAGTCTTGGACATTAACAGAAACAAATTAAGAGGGCACATTCCATCAGAATTTGGTGTCAGGCTCAATAGCTTGACACTCCTCTCTTTATGGGGAAATCAACTTAGTGGAAAGATACCAAACTCTATTGGGAATTGTTCCAAAATCACTATGCTCTTTCTAGACAACAACAAGTTGACTCAGAGTGTGCCGGTAGAGTTGGGTAAGCTATTCCTCCTTGAACAATTAAGCTTACATTTTAATCAACTTGACAGTGGTGGCACTACAACCATGCCATTTCTTCTAGCTCTTACCAATTGTTCTCACCTACAACAACTACGGTTGAGCAACAATATACTAAGTGGTGTTTTGCCCCCTTCCATAGGTAGACTCTCTACCAATTTAACTTTCTTGTCATTAGGAAGCAACATAATAGAAGGAAACATCCCTCCATATATCAACAATCTTACCAGCCTAACTTATCTAAATTTAAGTGGAAACCTTTTAAATGGCAGCATTCCATCATTAGGAAACTTAAAAAAATTAGAAAGATTGAATTTAGGAAGCAATAGATTAGAGGGAAACATCCCTGATGACTTTGAACAATTACAACAACTCGGTCTTTTGGACATTAGCAAAAACATACTCTTTGGAAAGATTTCCAATTCCATTGCACCCCTTAAACAACTAAGAAGACTCTTCCTTCATCACAATCACTTATCAGGAAGCATACCTGCTAGCTTGGGAGATTGTATAAAATTGGAATTGCTTGATTTGTCTCACAATATGCTCACTGGTAGCATACCACCAGAAATTGTTGAACTTTATAATTTAATTTTTTATTTGGACTTGTCATGGAATTTATTAGAAGGCTCTTTGCCCATGGGGATTGGTAAAATTGCAATGGCTCAAGCTATAGACATTTCTTCCAATAAGTTGACTGGGGTCATTCCACCTTCACTTGGGAGCTGCAGCGAATTACAATCATTGAATTTATCTCAAAATGCCTTCCAAGGCCCTATTCCAGATTCACTTGGAAATTTACGAAGTCTTGTGAATCTAGATCTCTCTTCCAACTCCTTAACAGGTACAATACCAGTGTCTCTCGAGAAGTTGAAAATGCTTCAACATTTGAATTTCTCTTTCAACAATCTAACAGGGAAAATTCCAGAAGGAGGTATTTTTGCAAATCAAACATTTTCATTGTATTTAACTGGAAATCCCAACCTTTGTGGACCAACAGTATTCATGTTACCTACATGCCCAACAAGTAGAGGTCATTTTGCATTTGTGAAAAAAATACTATTGCCAATAAGTGGAGCTATTGTTTTTATACTATGTTGTCTACTTTTGGGATTCTTTTGGAGAAGGAATATCCATATGCAAAACTTTGATTTGTCACGAGCTCTTTTCCAAAGGATATCATATCAAGAGTTGCACATAGCAACTAATGGATTTTCTGAGGACAACTTGATCGGAACTGGTAGTTTTGGATCAGTGTACAAAGGAACTTTGAGTGATGGCACACTTGTTGCTGTCAAGGTTCTACATTTGCAAAATGACCAAGTTGAGAAGAGTTTTAAAGCAGAATGTAGTGTCTTGCAAAAGGTCCGGCATCGGAATTTGGTGAGGATCATAACCTCATGTTCCAACCTCCATTTCAAAGGTTTAGTGTTCCAGTTTATGTCAAATGGAAGCTTAGAGAAGCATTTGTATCCTAATAGAGATGAAAACAACAGTGAAGGTGTGTGTGAGTTAGGATTGAAGACACGATTATACATTGCCATAGATGTGGCCCATGCCATGGAATATCTTCATCACTATTCTTTTGTGCAAGTAGTGCATTGTGATATAAAACCCAATAATGTGCTTTTGGATGAAGACATGTTAGGCCATGTAACAGATTTTGGTATTGCAAGATTACTTGGTGCACCTTCTATTGATTCAATTACTTCAACACTTTCTTTGAAAGGATCGGTGGGCTACATTGCTCCAGGTATAGCTTTTTAAAACATTACTTTCGCATTTCTTTTCTCATTAATGATTTTGTATGGACTTGTCGAGTAAAAATTTGATTAA
>ML781141.1:24875-37471 GCA_009831015.1 Picea engelmannii | reverse complement strand
GGATAACACATACCATTATGAAAAATATATAATGTGTTGTTAATGTACAGATGGTGATAGATATTCACTCTCTTGCAATTTGTTAGATAAATTTAATAATTACTTTTTCACATTCAATAATATTTTATTAATTTAAAATAAAGTGTAAATATAATGAGATAAGGTATCTTAACAGATCGTAAAGTTAACACGGATAAGTTGCGAAGCAACAAGTCCCTGTCAAAGTACATAAACATCAGCTAGGAAAAAAAGAATATTGGAAGTAATATGAATAATTACATTGTTATAAATAATTATATTAATGCTGTTATGAATAATTATATTAATGCTTTTTATAACAGAGTAGTATGTTTAATCAAACTTTTGGCATTGTTATGACTAATTACATTAATGATTTTTATAACATAATTTTATGTTTAATCAAAATTTAAATAAACTTGTTGCTATGTAACTGTCCCTTGTTGGAACTGTTATGAATAATTACTTTAATATTTTTTTATAACAGTCCTATTCCTATGTTTAATTTATTTGCTTAACTAAGATATCTTCTATGTTGATTTTCTGTTATGAATAATTACTTTAATAATTTTTTATAACAGTCCTATGTTTAATTTATTTGCTTAACTAAGATATCTTCTATACTGATTTTTAAGACAGGATGTGCATATCTTTGACATCTATTTGTTTTGTTTGAGGGGCAATACAAATCTTCTTCACTGCATACTATGATAACCATTTAAAATATGTATATGCCCATGTTGTGGTCAATATAAAATTCTGACCAAAAATGCTTAAAAAGAAAATTATTTGTAAATCATATTATTAAACTGAAATCGCCTAGAATCATTAGTAAATATGATTCTACTGACTTTTTCTTTTCACGCTTTTGATGTACAATAATCGCAGTCACAAAGGCTCATTTGCCAATCTGCTCCATAGCCTCATATTGATCCATTTTAGATTCCACAAGCAGTCAATTCCAGAATTTCACACAACTTCATAAGTTAGTGGAATAATATTCTAGTAAGTATTTGCTTTTAAATCTTCATTTCCCACACTACCGATTATGTAGCCAATGATGCAGTGGCATTTCTTCAATTTCATACAGAGTTAGTATTTTGGGGTTTAACTGTGCAGTAGCTTGCGACTCGCCAAAATGCCAAAACAGTTAATAGCCTATGAGGACAAGCAGATAATAATTCCAGGTCAAACACAGTGGCTCATAAATTAGCTACAATCTTGTCAAAAGCAGTCAAAACCCAATTCCCTGAAATATCAATCATGGCCCTAGACGAATGTCAAAGTCCTTTAAAAACACACAATTAAGTCTGGACAAAAAAAAACATGGTTTTGATGCATAACCAGATTGCATATTCGAATCAATAAGCACACAAATAAATGGAAATGGTGGGCATATACTATATGGGATGGCAAGGTAACAACCAAGCCAAATCTGACTTTACTAAGATCATCCAAAATTGAGTTCAGTCAAATTTATCAGTAAGTCTATTACTGAAAAGGAAAAACTTAAATTCACAAGGAAGAAATGAGAAGAAATTGAAGGATTCAAGCAAGTCTTCTTAAGAAAAAATACAAAATATGCCTTCAGTTGAACAACTTAAAAAATAATTTGATTTCCTAAATATATATAATAGTAAAAGATATTGAATTATTTATATGGCAGATAATAGACCATTATAAATTAATTAATGTTAATAAAATTAATTAATTATAATATATGGTAATTAAGTAATGTTGTAATTTATTAGTTAATTTGTATTGTTCATAAAAAAAAAACTATTTAGTTGTCTTTAGTCCAAGATCATCCATCATAACAAAGTGAGGTAGGTGGATGTCACTAGACATTTCAGTGACAAATGGATAGTGTCGTTTTTCTTCTGTCTTGAGAGTGAGTTGGGTTGGGTTGGGTTGGGTTGGGGTAATATTAGAGTAAATGTTATACTGATGATTATGAGCTGTCATCTATATTTCATCAAAGCTCGAAATCCCTAACCAATACCATCGTTTGTGGACTGGAAGTGTAAAAGAAATGGAAATCTCAGAGGAGGATACCAAAATTTCAGATTTCAAGGGTTTTGGCCCTTTTGAACCTTCGATGTTGTTCGAGAAATAATGACTGAGAGTTTCCTTGGATTCATTGTAGTCGAAGGAATGGTTTCTTGGTGCCATTTCAGAGAAGAGATTGTCTGGTTCACCGTGTTTGTCTAAAGTACTTAATGTTTGACGAGAATTTTGTTGTCTAAAGTTTGAGGTAGCCATTGGATTGTTGTTACAGTAGGCGCCCAAGATTTTTGAGAAGACAAGCGTGAAGATATGGTAGGGAGGAAAAATCGTCAACCATTATACGCAATATAAGTGAAAATACTAGTTTGATATGGACCGAATGACCTCTCTCTTTGATTAGTTTGGCTAACGCTAATGGTTGGCGTGACTAATTTCTTCCATTTTCAGGATCTGAGGATGACATGTATCTCTCGATCGACGAAGTGAATGGATTGTGACTGGGTGAGTGGATTCGAGCTTCTTGCTACTTATTATTAAAAGGTTCTTATATGAATTATTAATCAAGATATTTTGATTATCCAAGACGTTCTTAATAAATTCACAATTGTAAACTTAAGATTTGAGCAAAACTTGAGAACAACATAAGGTGTTATAGAAGAGTTCAAGAACAGTCTGAATTTACATAAAGAAGATGAAACTCAAATGAAGGAAGATATTTAGCTTTGGAGAAAACTTTCGCAACTTCTGAAGATAGCCTTAGTCTTAAGCTTAAATGGGATGAATTGAATCACCGATGAACTCTCGTCATAATTTATGGTAGTTCATTTTTTTCAACTTCTATAACAGTTTTAAGAATTAATTTTTTTTTTTGGGGGGGGGAGTGTATATAAATGGAAATTTATTGTCACGAGCTTGGTGAGCCTTCGGTTGGGAAGCGAAATCACCCGATGCTCCCAGTCACCGTGCGACACCGCAATCGTTCGTTTACCAACAAAACTACAATAACTTGCTTGATTCAGACTACGTCTACATCTTATCTTCATTTATTACTTATGTTATGTTCATTTCTTATATACTTAGCATCATGCAATAGTAAAGAGAACACAAGCGAAACGAAGATTTGCACATGGGCAGCCAAACCAGCCTAACACCCGAAATTTTTATAAAAGAGAACAACAGTGTGTTGAGCTAAACTCATGTTGCACAAAGAAAAACTTTCCAAAACAGACTCACCAAGCTGCCCTTGGGTGCTCCCTCTTCGTCATCTAAACCAATACCGAAAATACTTCACCCCTTCGTTCTTCCTTGCCTCAGTGCCTGTGATTCGCTTCCTTCCTTTGTCTTCCTCTGTCGCACGGTTCAGATTCAACCTTTGTTCGATATGTTACTTGCCTTAGCCAATTTCACCTTGTCAGTTTGACCTAGCCAACACCCCCTGATTGAATGACTCAGCTAGATTGCTCAACCGAAATTCTTGCCAAAATTGTAGTCGAACTTGTTGTCCAACTTGCTTTTCTTGCCAAATGGGCGCTCCCTTGGTTATATAGGCGTTTTATTCCTTCAATGGGCATGTTCGTTTAACCTAGAGTGATGTAACCCTTTGTTTGTTGAATCCGACATCTTAATTGGGCATGTGCCCGTCACATGTTTTGCACGTCGCTTCTTTCGCACGTCTTGCCCGAGCTAACCTTCTTCATGGGCATGCGCCCTTTGGTCATGCTCTACCCACACTTGGGTGACTCGTCATGTTTCTGTCTTGTGCGCCCAAGTCAAGCACATGTCTGCATCACTGGTCTGTTTCTTGGCTTGGTATTCATGACACGTTTTCTGGCTGTTGGGAAACTTCCCTTGGCACATGCCCAATGTTAGGAGCATTTCCAATCTTCGTTTCGTCGGCTCCCCCTTGGTGCACCCAAGGTGTCTAAGCTACTCAACTTCTTCATTTCACACGTCCAGTCGGTTGGATGCTTTTGCAACCGTCGCACCCGCTCATCCAAACTTTCATCTTCAGTGAGAGCGCCCATGTCCACCAAGGGCATCCACTTGTCTGCAGCATCCGTTAAGTCTCTGCACTCAACTTCTTGTGTAAGTCACGACAAGGCGAAGTCATCTTTGGCACGATAATGTTCCCAAAGACTCCCACTTCGTCTATAAAGTGACCGAGTGCCCTCCGGCTTGCTTGGTTCGCCCATCTCGTCGCGTGGAAGGAGCGCCCGTGCTCAGGTCTAGTTCTGAGGTGTGACATGCTCCCCCACTCAAAGTGTTTTTCGTCCTTGACAATCTCAACATGCTCAACCTGTTGTGACCGCCAATGACGTTCGTCTTGCTTCCTTGACTCTACCTCACGTCTCCCTGTTGTGTCGTTACTCTGACTGCTTCTAGTGCCGGTGTGTGTTGGATCCCCTCATGCCTTATCTAATCAGGTAGATAATCTGATCATCACACTAAGTTCACAATAACTCACCCCAAACATCAAAATCACCCATTTCTCTTCACAATTGTTCGACCCTTGCATCCTTCAAGTCAAATTGATGTCCATCGCGAAACCTTTTCACAACAATTCGTTGTTGTTTTGGAAACAATGTTTTAGTCTTCTTCGTTGTCCTTCCTATGATAGTGGCTAGTTGGCTCGTTGTTGTCTCCGTGACAATGAGCCAACAGGCCCTTGCACTAGTCTGAGGGTGGAAGGGGGCAACCAACCGAGTTGCCACTTCCATCCTCATCGACATGTGCCGCTTCATCATACTTCTCTTTCAGATACATCAATAGTGGGACGTTGGAACCGATTCAACCTCCGCTCTCCTCCACGAGACGCTCAAGTTCTGGATCATGAGGCCAATTTCCAACTCCAAGTGTTTCTGCATTCGGTTCAACCTCCTTCTCGACACGCTTGTACCATGGTTGTTGTTCCTCTTCTTCGCACACATGTGTCGCAAATGTCTCCACTTTCCTTTCCTGGGGTTCGAGCCTCTTCATTTCTTATTCCTACCACCTTGACATACTTTCTTCGTAAAATTCTACGAACTTATCCACTCCTTCAGCGATGTTGCACAAGATGTCTTCTATCTTGTCAAATTGCCACTCTAAGTTTTCCAACAACTCTGATTCGCTTGAGTTCTTTGTTTCAGTCGTATGTTCACTTCGTCTGGTGGTGTATGTGAAAGGTTGTTGGTTGTACACCAACCGAAAGGAGGACATCTTCAGTCCTCAACTTTCCCTTATCATGGGCACCAAACATGGATTTTCCCCCATCATGATAGCCAAACAATCGACATGCATAATGGGAACTGTTTTCTCTGTCCGCAAGAACTCTTGCCCCAAAATAACCTCATAATTTTCTAGTGGAACAATGACAAAACTTGTCCTTCCAGCCCAATCTCCAAGTTTCATAGAGGGATTCTTGTTGTGCCTCCAATCTCTTGTTCTCCTGAGTTGACTGCTTTGAAGGAAGTTTGTTCCTGCTCATACTACAATCCAATATTTCGTGCAACATCATCCCTCATGAAGTTATGAGTCACACCACTGTCCACCATAGCCAAATTCATCTTCCCATTTATTTCTTCCTGAACATAGCTAAGTTGCATCGCATTGGGGTCATGAGTGACTATCGGTTGTGCTCCTGCAACAACACCCAAAACCTACAACACACTTACAGATGGGTTCTCTGCTTGCTCCATGTAATTCACCTTATGTTGCCTCAACGAAGAATTCTTGGCATAATCTTATTTCATGCATATCCAACAAGAAACTGGATTCTTTTCCTTCTGTGTTTTTGGTTTCTTCGAACCATCTTCATTACTCTTGGATGCCTTCATTTTTTCCTTATCCTTCTTCTTCTTTCCTTACTGCTTCTCATGCTAGCCTTCATCATTAGTTGGACTTGTCTTTTCTTCTCCCTTATAGTCCATTAACTTGTCTTCCATTGAGATCATTGTTGGAAGGGTCTACACATTTTGTTGTCGCAGCTCACTCTGCGCCCAATTCTTCAAACCATTCATGAAGTGGAAACGCTTGTCTTCGTCTGACATTTATTTGATCTCTAAAATTAGACTTGTGAACTCCTTGATGTATGTTTGGATCTTTCCAGAATGACAAAGAGCTAGCAACTGGTTTCTAGCAATCCAAGCTTGGTTCCCTGGACCAAACTGTGCTTTCAAGGTTACCTTCATCTCTGCCCAATTTTCGATCTTTCCAGTGATCCTTCCGGCTACCAAATATTAAACTCAGTTTCTCAACCAAATTTTCACAGTCCCTATCAAGTACATAGAAACAATGTTTACCTTGGCCTCCTTTAGACTTCCATTCATTTGTTCCAAGTACTACTCCATGTACCAACTGAAATTGCCTAGCATCTTTGTGTTTCAAGTTTCGTCATATGGCTCTAGTTCCTTCATCTTGATTCACATCTACACAACGGACGAGATTGGCCCACTCGCTGCAACCTATTTAAGAAATGTGATGGTGTCTTCCTGGTCTTTCAACTTTTCCTGAAGAAAATATATGGTGTCATATGTCGCCTTAATTTTGTCATGAGTATCTTCACGAGTGCTAGTGAACATATATGTTGTCTCCTGGCACTCCTTGATAGTTTCATTAAACTTGAACATGAAATCACTCATTCTTGCCTCATTTCTTTCAACCTTTTCACCATGTGTACACATTTCATCTTCCAGTTGATCCATCATTTTTTATAAAGCAGAGAGTTGGTATCTCACCTTGGGTGTCTTAGGCTCTCTTTCGGTGTCACTGTCATTTGAATGCGAACTGGCCATCTCTTTACTTCTTAGAACTTTCACGATTCGTACGATCTTGTCGAAAGTGCTTCAAACTTCCCCCAAGTCTTTGCTACCAACTCTGCACCAAGCTTCGAAATCCAAACCAAACCCAAACTTCACTTTGTGGCTGCTTGCAAAGAATGCTCAACGAGCTTTCCAAAAATGTTCGCAGTTCACTGCTTTGCTAATGACTGTCACGAAAGTGACAGTGGTGAAGAGATCACTAAGTCATCCACCATAACCACTTCCATGGTCTTGCTCTGATATTGCTCTGATACCATCTGTCATGGGCCTCGCGAGCCTGTGGTCGGGCAACAGAATCACCCGACACTCCTAGTCACTGTGCGACACCGCAATCGTTCGTTTACCGACAAAGCTACAATAACTGACTTGATTCAGACTATGCCTACGTCTTATCTGTGTTTATTACTTATGTTATGTGTGTTTCTTATATACTTAGCATCATGCAACAATAAAGAGAACAACCATACACAAGTGAAACTAAACTTTTCTTATGGGTGAACAAACCGACCTAACACCCGAAATTTTTATAAAACAGAACAACATTGCGCCAAGCTAAACTCATGCTGCATAAAGAAAAAGTTTCCAATAACAAATTCACCAAGCTTCCCTTGGGCGCTCCCTCTTCGTCACCTCAACCAAGATCGAAAAGTCTTCACCCCTTCGTTCTTCCTTGCCTCAGTGCTTGCGATTCACTTCCTTCCTTTGTTTTCCTTCGTCGCATCGTTCAAACTTAGCCTTTGTTCGACCTGTTACTTGCCTTAGCCAATTTCTCTTTGTCAGTTCGACCTATCCAACATGCCATGATCGAATGACTCAACCAGATTTCTCAAGCGAATATCCAACTTTCTTGTCTTACCAAATGGTCGCTCCCTTGGTTATATAGGCGTGCTCATCCTTCAATGGGCACATTTGTTTAACCTGGAGCGACATAACCCTTCATTTGTTGAAGCCAACATCTTAACAGGGCGCGCCCCTTCGGTGGGCACCCATCACATGTTTCACACGTCGCTTCTTTTGCATGTATTTCCCGAGCTTACCTTCTTCATGGGCACACACCCTTTGGTCACACTCTACCCACACTTGGTCAAATATTCATGTTTCTGTCTTAGGCGTCCAAGTCAAGCACGCGTACGCATCACTGGTCCGTTTCTTGGCTTGGTGTCCACAACACATTTTCTAGTTGTTGGAAAACTTCCCTTGGTGTGCGTCCAAGTTTAGGAGCATTTCCAATCTTCGTTTGGTTGGCTCCCCCTTGGTGCACCCAAGGTGTCCAAGCTACTCAACTTCCTCATTTCGCACGTTTGTTCGGTTGGGCGCTTTCGCAACCGTCGCACCCGCTCATCCAAACTTCCATCTTTGGTGAGAGTGCCCATGTTCACCAAGGGCACCCACTTGTCTGCATCGTCTGTTAAGTCTCCACACTCAACTTCTTGTGAAAGTCATGGAAGGAGAAGTCATCTTTGGCATGAAAACGCACCCAAAGACTCCCACTTCATCTATAAATTGACTGAGCGCCCTTCAACTTGCTCGGTTTGTCTGTCTTGTAGCGTGGAAGGAGTGCACGTGCTCATGTCGAGTCTCGAGGCGTGACAATTATCCTATTGAAATATCATTTAGTGTATTCTACATTGTTGCATTCAGGTCCCCATAACATCTCTTTAACATTTTTTTGGTAGACTCTTCAATATTGACAAACATTTATAGCATAGATGTTGTTAACTCAAAGAACAAGAAGAGAGATTAAAGTTTTCAAGGAAGAGAAACTAGTAAAATTTTAGTAGTTGCTATTGAGTTTTGATCCCTTTTAAGTCAAGCTATAGCTCCTAATTCCATAGGGTTGGACTCACGAGTGAATATGATCGAGGTTTAGTGAAGGAATTACATCAAAAGGCTATGGAAGTTCATGTCAGTTTCCTTTTGTCTGTATTGGGTAATTTGTTTTCATCTCTATAGTAAATTTATGACTAATAATTTACTTATAAAGAGAACTAGCCCCAAAATGGGGGTTATGATATTGATTGATTTCTATTTTATACGCATTATTCTCGACTGATTACTTTTCTTTTTGTTGTATATATGTTTCCATCACACCCTAGGTCACTTCTTCTTGTGTCAATAGGGTTGTAACAGAGCACATGGTCTAATTATATCGAAAGTCCCATTTGGGCAGGAGGTCACCCTCATATGATGGTTGCAAAAGCCTATACACTAATGGGGCACTGTCCTTAGTGTCCAAAGAATTTAACATCAATCTTGTTGACTATGATGATGAAATGGGTGGCCCTAGGTATGCTCAAAATTGATATTGTTACATACAAATTATACTCTCACAACATATGATAATTTTCCTTGCACGCTAAGGTCATTGTTTCTTTAAGATTATTTAAAGACAATAATTTGCATATTCACATAGCACAATTACTAAACATTTTTTATTGACTTTTTTTTAGAGAAGAGAATGAAATTTTAAGGTTGTAGTGTAGTTACTCCGATAAACAAATTTTGCACAATAAGAGTTAAAACATGGTATTAAAGCATGAAAATGATAGCAAATGTTTTCAAGTAAAGCTTTTCAAAATTATTTGGAGGAGTTCAATTGCCAACAAAGAGTTTAGGAGCTACTTGGACATTTGTTATAGTTTTGTAACACATTTTCATTCTCGGCTTTGCTCCCACACAACGCATGCCCAAGCCAAGGATGGTGAATTATAACTCAAAGATAATGGATTTAACTTGAAATATTTACCATTGTGGTGGTTCATTGTCAGTATTGTGATGGAGGCCTAAATTAATATGACTGACAATTAATTAATATGATGAGAAGAACATTTAGTTTTGGACTAATAATTTAATTTTGTTTTTTTATTATTTATGAGAAGAGCATTCAATTTTAGAACAATGATTTAAGTTTTTTTTTCTATTATTTAAATAACCAAAAAATTGCAGCAGGTGAATGATATCTCTCATAAAAATGTAGCAGGAGAATGATGTAAAAAAAAACCATTTCCTAAAACAATTAAACAATATCTTTTTTATATTCTTAAATTTTTTTTATATCCATAAATTATTAAACTTTCTCTATATAAAAGTTTGTAAACCACTAAATTCATGTATCTTATATAATTAAATCTTCATTTTCACAAATTGAATTTGTGAAACCTAATGTAACTTTATTTCTTTAAAACACTATTTTAATTTTCAATTGATTAAATATATAAGTTTGTAAATCATTAAATTCTTGTATCTTATATAATTAAATCTTCATTTTCACAAATTGAATTTGTGAAATCTATTGTAACTTTATTTCTTCTAAAACACTATTTTGATTTCCAATTGATTATATATATATATATAATAAGTATATTTATTTAAATTTTTAATTTTATTTAAATATGATTAGAATATTAATATTATAAGTAAAATATAGTAATTTTTAATTGATTAAATATTTTAGAACATGAATATATTTATTTTAATTTTTAATTTTATTTAAATTTGATTAGAGTATTGATATTAAATGATAAAACATAATAACTTTTAATTGATTAAATATTTTAAAACATGGGTATATTTATTTTAATTTTTAATTTTTAATTTTATTTAAATTTGATTAAAGTATTGATATTAAATGATTTTATAGCTATTTAAAAGATGATACAGATGAATATTGAAAAAAAATTGTTTGCCATGTTATTGAAGATGTAGGGACTTACGCAACGAGATTTCGTTGAATGTGTTAAAATTGTGTATTGATATATACAAAGTAGTGTAATATTAACATCACAATATAAATATAAAATAAATATAATGTTATTTTTATAGCCTAATTTATATATGAGAAAATACACCCTACAAAAATACGATGTACAAGGCTAACATAAAAGCCTACAACTTAAAAATGTTCCTCACGTCCATTTTGGATGATGGCCATAGAGATTCAGATATTTTGAAATAAGACTACTCCCATTACTTTAATGGTACAAAAAGGGATCGAAATAACTATAGGCGTAGGCTAAGGTCCAAACGAAATGGACCTTTGTTGGCAGTCCTTTTCCATGTGATTCTCGTAATCGATCATGTCAGAGCTTGAGCTCCGGCCCCCTACCCGTCCCATCTTCGGGCGGAGCTCCTGACCACCATCCATACATCATCCACATCCAGTTTTTACCCGTCCCATCTACCACCATCCATACATCATCCATGCCCATCATCCACATCCAAATCCAAAGCCCACCATCAATTCACCACCTTCCCACACCATCCATTAAATGGTAAATTTCGAATTTATTTAATGGCGCTAAATCTGTCCTGGTAGGTGTGAAGGAGGATGGAAAGGAGTTTCTTCATAGAAGTCGCTCCTGCTCCAATCTAGCAACTTGCTCATGCCAAGACTGTGCTCCAAGCTGCATCACTGCCCGTCTCCTCGTCTGACTTGCAGTAAAATTCAATTTTCATCGATTCCTTGGATAGTAGACATTATTGCCTTTTATGATTTATGTGATATTTGAAAATCTTGTATGATATAGTGATATAATCTCTGATATATTGTTTCTTAGTGATATATAATGCTAGAACAAGCTATAATACGACTGCCCCATCACCATAGATGAAATGAAACAGTTGCTACTAGTTAAACGAATGGATAGGATATTTTGATTGGATAAAGGATATTGGTAGAGTAAGCCTAGCGTAGACCATAATTACCAAGTTCCAATGGAATTTCGAGTTCAAAATTTTCTACATTAGCACCATTAGCAGGAACCAGTGGTAATTAATGGTGGTAATTAGCAGGATTTAATTACCACCATTAATTACCACTAGTTCCTACTAATTTGATTACATATCCATTATCACAGTTAATTACCAAAGATTTAGAATATCCAGATTTAGAATATGTCCCGAATTATTTGCATTAGAATGACTAATTCGGGACTGGTTAAAGAACTGTCCATGAATATATCTAGTTGGTCACTGACTCAAGGGGGGTTTTCCCCGAAAGTGAGTCGCTCGCTTTCCTAGAGGATAGACTAACTCTAACTGGTAGTCTA
This sequence comes from Picea engelmannii, assembly GCA_009831015.1. Classification (NCBI taxonomy): domain Eukaryota; kingdom Viridiplantae; phylum Streptophyta; class Pinopsida; order Pinales; family Pinaceae; genus Picea; species Picea engelmannii. The sequence goes on along the minus strand of ML781141.1, from coordinate 25,599 downwards.
CACCATAGTTACCAAATTCGCCGAAATCGGGTTAAAAAAAAAAATGATAATTCGATTAGAATGCAAATAATTCGGAACATATTCTAAATCTTTAGTAGGAATTACCAGTTAATTTGGGACTGGTTCGATTAGAATGCAAATAATTACCACTGGTTCCTACTAATTGCTTTGTTGGTTTATATTTTTTAAGGAAATTTAACTTAGATCTGAAGTCTCTTAAGTCTAAATCATTAAAGCAGATCTGAAAAAGTTAATATATTGTTTGCAGGGCAAATCATTGTTTCATGGTGCTAAAATCTTGATTCATTTGTTCATTTCACCCTAACACATTGTTGGTTTAAATTTTCTAGAATCTTTGTTGGATTTAGATCTGAATTCTTTTAAGTTTCATTATTCAAAGCAGATCTAAAAATTTTACTCACTTTCCAAGGGTGAATTCATGCTTTAAACATGATAAATCAGACAACACATTTGGTTCATGGTTATTGCACATAAGAGCATTTTATAAGTTAAGTGGGAAATCTAGAAATTTATCTTAAGGAGGTTCATTCAAAAATCTTTCAAAGCAACTTCAGACTTTCTTAAGGTTAAGTTTCAATGTGGTTGGAGTAGAAATTGTTGAGTAGCCACACACCTTGATCCATATTTTCATGCAATAGTACTTAATCAACTCTAATTTAACTTTCAACACATAAGACCATCTAAAAGATCAACTTATTGAATT
>ML781140.1:1363682-1379736 GCA_009831015.1 Picea engelmannii | reverse complement strand
ACCTACATCTTTATAATAAGGTCAACATCTTTATAATAAGGTGATCATATGTGTAGAGGATCAACATCATGACGACATAGATAACATCTTTATAATAAGGTCATATATGTACAAATGTTTTCTTTATATAATAACGACATATATACCTAACGTAAGTTTAGGGTTAGTGTTTATGTATCTTATTATTCCCTGCTTCAATCAAGATTTGTTGGTGTTTTTTTGTCAGTTCTTAAAAATTAAAAGAGAGAAGAAAATGACAATCAATTACTATCATTTCACCGATCAGGGTTGAGTTTCAAGAGCACTTCCATATCTTTTTCAATGAAAAGAGAGAGATATTATAGCTACAATTGAAGGGAAAAGGGTATGTGGATTCCATAAACCTAGAATATTATGGAATCCACATACCCTTTTCCATAGAATATACTAACTAGATCCAAAAACCAAAGACATGAAATATGGTACTACTCATATTATAATATATTATCAAGGAAAAACCAAGCTAAATGAAATTTGGACATTTGAAAACAAAATTACAGGTTAAATGAGTACATCAATAAAAAATAACATACTAACCTTGGAAGTTCAAAATCCGAGCTATGTAGATCGAGAATTGGATTTGTTCAACCGGTGGGTGACAGAAAAAAAAAAACAACTCAAACAAAAGCCAAGAACAGTGTCGCAACTATAGAAATTGTGTCCCAAAGTCTCTTAAAGTCACGTATATATAGATAAAATAGTCAACTAGCCATTAACACTGACCAATGAGATAGGAAAAATTTGCATCGCTATTGCCACGAAAGTTAGTCTCTATAGCGACGGAAATCCCAACTAGATTTAAATAAGATTTTCATCGATATTGCGATGAACTTTCATGGCAATATCGATTAAAATCCCGCCCTATTTAAAAAAAATATGAAACTAATTGAAGTGTGGAAAATTTTTGTGGAAGGATCCACCCATATTTAGTAGTGACTTCTTAGTATGATGGGTAGTTGTGGATGATGAGGAGTTGAACTTGACGAGAGTAGAACCTGGGTGCCAATGATTTGTTACAATAAATTATGAAATTTTAATGCTAGGAAGTGATAGGATTATTAGTGATCTAGAACGAGATGATGGCCTGATGACTTTGGCATTACTTATGATCAACATGGATCAGTAAGGCTTGGTGTATTGATTCATAATGATGTATCTAAATTTGACATTGAAGTGAGGATGATCGGGAGATTAGTATTTATAGTTCTAAGCAGGATAAATATGATCAGTCAAGGAGCACTCATTAAATGCTGGAAAGAAAGATAATGACAACAAGTAGATGAGAATAAGAACCTCCTAACATGATGGAGTAAATATTCTTGGAAAGATAAAAAGAAATTATGGGGCTAGACAGAGCATCTCTGAAGATCAAGAAATTGTCAAAGATCTTGTCAAAATAAGGGATATGGGGCATGGTTGTTTTTATTGAGGGGTTCTCTTTTCAATCTTTTTTTAGTAGTGATAATAATAATAATCTTTTTTTAAGGTCACAACCAAGCCAAACACTAAATTGGTGTATGTTACCCCCTCCACCCAACGATTTTACTGGTAAAGTCTATGGAGGTATACATACCCTAACCCCCTCTGGATTTGAACATATGACCTCTTAGAAGAAATCTAAAACTTCTAGTCTACCAATGGGATTTACTAAGAAAGAATCTGGTCTACCTGTGGGATCAAAGGCATAATTTCGTCTACCAAGGGGAATACTACAACTTCTGAGAATACAAATGGCAATGGCAATGAGACTATTGAATCCTGATGATGTTTTGGAATCGTCAAGGTGCAAGATTAACAATTGTTGCACCTAGAATACGATTAAGCGACTATTGAAACATTGATATTTATCAGTTAACATAAAATAAATTCTCACTATCTCAAGGAGATAACTACAGATGACTACCCTTTTCAAATTTTGAACTACTCTTTGAGCATAATTCTTATTTTTTCCAAACTAACATCCACAACCAAACTAACCAATAAAAGAAGAAAACTTGAACATGTATTAAATAATCAAATGGACTGTAATGCGTCACTACTGTTAATGGTTTTCCTAGTATACAGTATAGGGCTCGACAAAAATTTTGATTTTGCAATTCTCTGGACATGACAATTGGATGAGTATGGCCATTCTTCTCCATATTATCCTAATTTTGTGAAAAACGTTCGCAATGTATATAAATACTTTGAGACTTCCTCGAGGATCTCCCATAAAAAGTGTCATTTTGTTCAAACAAACATCAAAATCTACTACCTTCAATAGATACAATTTAAAACAATATGGGAGATCTATCATTTTTTTGGTTAAAGAGTTATTTTTAGTGAAACAAGAATCACGCTTTAGATTGCAATTTTCTGAGTTTGAATTGGATCAGCCTCCAAATAATCCAATCCAAAGGTCACCAATTCAAACTCACATTAACCAAGTTTGAATTAGTCAACAAAAGTCAAACTCATGATTTTGGAATGGATTGCAAGTCAATGGAAGATTGTGCCAATTGGCCTATGGAAGAAATGTTTTGTGGGTTTTCTCTAATTTTTTCTACCTGTTTGAACTAGTTTCTTCTCTACCAGTCAAATACAAGTGGAAAATGGATCTATAGGAGGTTGAAGTAATCCATGTAAGTCCATCCATTGAACCTGTTGGACATCTATGGGAAGGGGATAAGAAGGCGTAGGCAATCCAATTCTTAGGGATCTAAATATTGCATAAAAACAATTTTTAGGGTGTATGGGCAAGGGAGAAGAAGGCGTAGGCAATCCTACAATTATTAGGGCATATGGGGATGGAATAAGAAGGTGATATTTCCATCTCCTTCCAAAAAAAAATTGGAACTAACCAAACTTGTAAAAACAAAAGTACTAATCTCGAATTAGCAATGTAAATTCAAGTGTGCAGAGGTACTCACCATCCTTTCCCTCTCCCTTAGTCTCGATGTCACTTGATCAAGTGTGTTGGAATCGACTGTCACAATTCGTTGTGTAGGTGTAGGGCCTCCTTATCTCCACTACGCGGGGGTTCTCTCCTCCCTCTCGCTAGGTTCTATTGAATGGCGGCCATGTTTCGGGGGGGTTGCACCATTGCACGGGGTTTTCTACTCCCTCTCACACCTTATCTCCTCCATCTCACTGGGATAGAATGGCGAGGTTTCAGGGGTTTTGTCTCTAGTGTTTTTGTGTGTGAAATATGGGTGCCGACTCATTATACAATTCAAATTTATTTATTTTTTGTTATTTTGTTTGAAATTTGTTGTTTTATTTGTTTTTTGTGTTTTATTATTTTTATTATTGTTTTTAATATAATTAATATATATCAATTACATATTATTTAATATAATTGATATAATAATAATAATAACAATCATCTAGGACAAGTGTCAATACCACGACAAGTGTTAATATATTATTTCACCAAGAACAAGTGTCAATACCCCACAATGACAATATTTATATCATGACATTGGAGTAGAGTCCACATTAGGAACATCAAGAGTACTGGAAAGGCCGAGATACTCATAACCCTAGACAAATATCTCATCAATCAAATAATAATGATTTTTGTGTAAGGTCTAATGCCTGTGGTACTAAGGACAAAGCCAATTGTTGGACAATTATCGATGGTGTTGGGGTGATGTTGCATTATTTAGAATTCCTTAATGGATATTGTGGCAATAACACATCCTTGTTGTTTCAAATCCTTGTGATTACGGAGAAAGTGAAACTACACTCAAAATTAATTTACACTCGTGAAACCCAACTACATGCCAAGTTAATTCACACCCATGATGTCTCAGTGGGAAATTACATTCCATGATGGTTTATATTTGGACATTGTACTTGAAATGAAATCACATTACTTGGGAACTTGTGTCATTCATGAGATAAACCTTCATCCTCTATGTTGATCCTTTGTCTCATCCCTTCCAATGTTGTGCCGCCATTGATGGGTTCTCTCTTGAACTAATTGTTATTGTGTTGTTGTATTTGGTGAACTTGGCTTTGGTCATCGAACCTATGGGTGGAAACTCATTTCCACCCATTTGGGTCTCCTAAAGAGAAATTACCATGGGGAACTTGGTCATTTGATGGATGAAACACAACACAATTCACTTAGTTAGTGACCCTAGTCCTTCTAACTATTCTATTCCATTCTCTCTTGGAAGTTGTATGCATGGGGTTGGATTAGCACTGTGTTGGTCCTCTCCCCTCGGAAAACTTTGTTGGAAATATTGGATTTTATCATATATCCAATTGGGAATTTTTCTTCGCATCAACATTATGATGGATGTCACTACATATTTGACATGTGTAGCTAACCCATGCACTAAATCCATAAACATAATGATCAAGACACAAGTTACAATTATAAGACATACACCTAATTTATGCACCTACCCACACACCCAACCCATGAACCTAATGCATGAAACTAGAGCACACAACTAGCCACTATTAATGTTAGTGTTGGCTTAAGAGTGGATGTAGCTATCACATCAACCCAAGAAATTGCGCCCTAATGTGCTAATTAATCCTAATTCCAAACATGGTCACCAAGGCACTAACCCAAAACCACTATTCTAAGCCACCCAAATATCCTAATGCACTTAACCCATATAAAAATTGGCCAATGTATCTAATTGATGGACTTAACTGACACAATTGACCAATGTAGCTAATTGATTCACTTAACCCACATAATTAATTTTGTGCCCCATCAGTGAACTTCTCCACGATAGAAAGAAAACTCACTTCATTGCATTAACATTCCATGTTGCTAACAAACCCATTTTCCATAATATTATATTTGGGTACTAGTAAGGCTTAGAATAATTCAAAAGCATACATAGATAATACAAATGGAGGTCATGACTAGGGAAGAGGGAACACATTCCCTTAAACCCTACCTTCCCATCATCTTAACAACTAACCCCACCATTACATACTTAGCACCTTAGGACCTCCATCTCAGATACTGACATGTGGTTGAAGCATGGGTATGTTCTTGAAAGAAAACACATAGTACTATCCCAAAGGCACAATTCCACCATTGTTAATTGTGATAGGAGGTGATTTGGTGCTTTAGCACCATCAATAACATCTAGGCCCACCCACAGTAGGTCATAACAAGGACTTTCTCTACATGCATCACCAATTCACCAGATATCCTATGGGGTGCATGAGTCATTAAAACCCTTAAATTCCATCACCCAAACCCTTAGTCAACTAAAACCCCTAACTTCCAACACCAATATTCATCCTCATATTATCCATAGGGGAATGGAAAACCACTAACCCCTATAATATCTTTCACACCTAATTCCTATAGCCCAATCCCATAATCTTTATAACCCTTGAACATTATATCATGTGTAATTTAATTGACATTCTCTATCAAGAAAGTACCCTAACCCTTGTCCCCAATAACCCTTAATCCCTAAATTATATAACTGTTAACCCTTAATGTAATCTCTAACCTTGAACTCTTATAACCCCTTATCCCTAGTGCATGCAGTAATTGATATGATCCATAACCATTATATGTTGTGTCACATGTTTCATACTTAACCTTTATAAACAAAAATCCCTAACCCTTACATTCCATAACAATTATAATGATTATTAACTAATAAATATATACATTAATGTATGGAACCCTAAACCCATAACCTCTATAACCCTTAAACCTTTTCATCCCTAATTTTTAACCCATATCCCTTATAATCTGTAACTCATGTAACTATAATTTCTAAGACTATTACGTACAACCACTATTACCGAGTACCCATATAACCCCTAAGAACCTATGGCCATTAACCCTTATAATTGTTATAATTTATTTCCCCAAACGCATTTGACTCATAACCACTACAATTTTTAGAATCCCAAACCCCTAAAGCCTTGAAAATTTAACCCTAATATTTAACCGTTATAACCCCAAACATGTACATTAACTATTACATCTATCCATTATTAGAACCAGTCTATCACCTATGTTAACCCTAATCACTAAACTCTATAATGTATAACTTATAAGCCCCAAATAGCTAAAGCCTAACTTATTAACCCTAAGCACCTAATACCTTAATCTCACAAACATTAATCCTTATAATACTCAAACCATATAACCACTTTACTCCATAACACTATAACCCTTATCATCCCTAACACCTAACCCTTAATTCTCGCCATACCTAACCCCTATAAACATTAACCCCTAATCCCTATAAAGCACAATTCTAAACCAATATAATCTTTATCTGACTTGTAACTCCTAATGAGATTAACTACCATAACCCCTAACTCATATATTCATTAACCTTTAACTCTTGTAACATTTATAATGGATAAACCCTATTCTCAAACCCCTATAAACCCTCACTACTATTACCTTAATTGGTATAAACCCTATAACCCTTAGAATACCTAAATTGAACAAATATGACCTCTAATCCTAAAACTCTAATCTATGATAACCTATAAACCATAAGTCCTAACCAAAATAACCACTAGCCAATATAATCATTCTAACCCTTAATTTTTAATTATTATAACCCTTGATTGCTATAATTGATATTGCCCCCAAGCCACAGATTCTAAAACCCATTACCCATTTAACCTTTGTAACCATGAACCCATATAAACCATGTCAATCCTAACCTATAAACTATGTTACCCTTAATCCCCAACATTTATAACTACTGACCCCTATAACCAATATAATCTATAAGAAATACAACCCCTAACCATTATAATTGTTTTAACCACTAACCACATAAATCACAATCACACTTAACCCTTAAATCCTAAAAACCTCGAACCTTTACACATTATCTATATAACCCGTGTTACGACTAACCCCAATAAATATTAACTTTTATCCAATATTAACCCATTTCCACTAACCCTTATAATATGTATAGATTCTAGTTTCTATAACCCCATTAACCCTAAGTGTTTAGCTATATCCAATAATAGTTATATACATAAACACCACTAAACCTATATCACCCCTAACACTTAACCCTTTGACGCAAGAGACGACGCTCCTACTCCGACTAACTCCTCGCCCGCTCACAGGATCGTTCTAAACCCCTCTTCGAGCCCAATTATCTCTTTGGACTCCCAATGGAATCCTTGTGAAAATACCCGATCCACAGGTCCTTCTCATTCACCCACACGGTCTTCTGCACCTAACCGTGGTTGTCCCTGACTCAGTATCGGGTTTCGGGGTTTCGTCCTTCCTGTTGTCGAGAGTTTTCGTACTCTCGAATCCCTGATCACCGATGAGCTCTCTGCCTGGCCTTAGCCCCTCCTATCTAGGCTTTCTAGTCCATGTGACTAGTCCTTATAAGACCATATCCTTATCTTCTCCTGTTCATCGGGGTTTAAGGCTTAAAAATCCTGATGAGCTCTAATTCCCACTAGCCCTCCAGGCTAATCTCATGGTCCACATGACCTCTATCTCACAAGACCACAACCTTGTGTCCTCATCAGAGTTTTGGACTTTCCAATGCCAAAATGAAATAGTCCTCAGGACTCACGATTCCTCGAATCCTGATGCACCCTTTATGCATTATCCCTCTTAGCTAGGCCCCCGACCAATGTGAACACTATCCCCATGACCTTAGTCTTATATTCCCATCGGGGTTTTGGGGTTTTCAATGCCAAAATGCATTTTCTCATGGGATTACCGATCCTTGAATCCCGATAGGCTGACAGTTGGCCCCCTTAAACAGTGGCTCCTTCCTTCTTCGATACGCTGACAGTTGGCTCCCCCAGTGGCTCCTTCTTTCCTTTCCATCGTGCTGACAGCTGGCTTCCACTCATCGGGGTTTCGGCCTTTGCATTTCCAAAATGCACAAACACTTTGTCTACGGGATCCCCGATATCTCGATGGCCCAACACCGATCAACAACTTCATGTCGGGACTTTTCCCGATGGCGCCGATTGCTTCCACGCATCCCCTCTGATGGATGGTCCCGATTTCTCTGGGGTTTTCGAGAATTTCGATGTCCCAACTCCTTCGACCTCAGGAACTCTGATTTCCCGATGCCGGATATCCCGACTTAATGCAGATTTCTCGCACCTGTCCCCCTGAACGGACGTCTCAAATTATGTCAGGTTTTTCAACCTAGATTTCCCCGATCTCTTATCCACGGGAATGTCGATTTTCCGATGCGTCAAAGTACCTATGGGTGCTTGATATCTGCCATGTGTCTCCACCAATGGATGGTCCAGATTGCTCCGCTATTTTGAGACTTGAAGTGTCTCGATTTTCTTCACCTCAAGAATCCCGATTTCCCAATGACTGTTATCCCGATGGTAACCCTCGTGCAGCTCCTGCTCGATCCGACGGCTGATGGGTATCTTCTCAAGATCTGATGGCCCATATCTTTCCTCCTGCACGCTCTCCTCCAGAGGCTAAACTCTGCGTGCCTTCACCCGATCTAACGGCTGATGGGATTTCTGAATGAGATCCAACGATTGTTGATCTCCCTCTCTGTGCGCTTCTCTTGAACTCCTCCTGGACGTAGAAACCAACGGTCCAGATCTAATTCCCATTTGATCTGACGGATGTTGTTTCTCCCTCCTGAGCTTATGCACTTTCTTCCCAATCTTGGGAGAATTCCAAGTCTTCCAAAGGCCTCAACCTCTGTCTGTCTCCTCCTTTTGTGAACTCCTCGACTCTGAGCTTCGCTGCGCATATGAGAATGCTGGCCCTCCTGAGATTTTATCTTTGAATCCTTGGAGGATTCTTCAACTTCTGCACTCCTTGCAGAGTCTCCCCACGCACTCACTGGTGCTTTCTCTTCTGAGATTCTGCAAACACTCATACCCCTAAGGGATTTGTCCTTCTTCTCCTTTAGATGGAGAATATAATGTCTTCCTGGCTTCCCGCTCAAGCAACCTCTTGCTGAGTCTTTCTGGTTGTTCAACAACCCAGTGAAGATCCTTCAGTGGATACTTTCTCCAACACCAAAACTCACAGAGCTCTTTTCTCTTCTGTGCCTACCTGCACACTGACTCGATGCCCTCCTGGCAGAGTTTCTTTCTCTTTCACAGAACGTTCAGTAGTTATGTCTCCTTTATCTTGTGCCTCTATGCACCTTCTCAATTCCCACCTGGCAGAGCTTCTCAGAATCCTCAGTGATTTTGGCTTTTGTCTGAACTCACAATAGAGTTCCTCCCTCAGCACCACTATTCATATGCTCAATGCCCACTTGGCAGAGATTTATAGAATTCATAGCAGAATTTTGTCTACAACTGTGTCTCTCATACACAACCTTGCCTCCAAGGTATTCAACAACCTTGAGGTCTTCATCCTAAGTTGTTGACTTCAGTTCCTATGACGCAACACGTCTTTGTCTGAACCCATAGTATTCAGAAGTGCATCCTTAGTGCACCGGTATTCAGAGACCGCAGTTCTCTGTCACGCCCTCCTGGCATGAAACCTTAACAACCTTCACCTGAAATAAAGTACACTCCTGCAATTTCTTAAACATACATACATTCATAGCATATAAAATAACACACACATACATCCACATAACACAAAAGATATGCAGGAAAAACTGCTTATGTTTCTATTAAAATGGAAAATGTATGTTTTTACAAAGGTGTTCTCGAGCTCTCTCTCGCTCTCCTCAAATCAACCTCTAACTCTCTAACTCACTTCTCTCTTATCTAACTACCAAAATGAGATCTGAAAATCTCTTTTACCTGAGGGGCTCATCGAGCACTTCCCTCCAGGTCTACCTACCTTATTCAATTACCATAAATGGTTGTCTAGTCCAGCATCTAGATCTAGATCTCAGTCGATATAGCATTAAATCCGATCTACCTAACGCCTACACAAAGGAACAACTTCTATGGCTCACCAGCCTAAGCATTTAAGTTACATTGAATTCAGATTTAAATGAGGCTGGGCCTCTCTCTTAGCGTGTGATTTGAATTCGTTGGTGTGGCTAGATGGCTGGCTAGCTGGCGTGGAGAGATGCTCCTACATCACCCTTATAACCCTTAAATTTGAAAACCCCAAACCATAATAATTCCTTACAAACATTTCTTATAATCTCTTAAATCTTTTAACACTTAGCAATTATAATCCTTAACTCCTAATCATTATAAAGACAAAATCCTAACTCATGTAACCCCTAATCCTTATGAACCCTTACCTCTAATGTCATCAACCTATACCTACGTTCTTAAAGAACATAACCTCTAGCCCTTAAAAACCCATTTATCCCATAACACTTATATTCTCAATCACCCTTTACTCTAATAACAACTAATACGTAACCCCTATAATTATTAATCTAGAAATCATATATTTATAACCCCTAACACCAACAACCCATAAAACCTAATCATAACTCTTATAAGCCTAAAATTGAACCTTATAATTCCTAAATCTTGATCCTTGTAACTATTTTAACCAGTGTTTTCAACATCTCGATAATATCACGATGTTGGTGATATTCTCTTCAATATCAGGGTCAACACTATTTTTCGATATTTTCATTCTTACAACATTGTTTTTCATTCTTACGACATTTTCTAATATTTTTCCTAATGTTGCTAATATTTTTGTCTTCGGAACCTTGGCAATATTTTGTCGATGTCTATGTCGATGTTTGCAACATTGATTTTAACCATTCACAATAATTATCCATAATCCTCATCCCTCATAATTCCTAACCAATAACCATTAATACATAAAACCATACAAATAAAAACCCCTAAACAACTAGTCTCTAACTAATATCGTCTAATACATATAATTATTGAAACCATTAACACTTATAGCCCTTGTTACCCATAAACCTTATATACATTAACACCTAACCCATGATTCATATAACCCTTAATCCATAAAACCACTAACCCCTTTAACTCCTAATCCGTAAACTCACTAACCTCTTTAACCCCTAATCTCTAATCCTTATAGCCCATAACCCTTTAACCCTTAAAATATATAAACCTATGATAAATCCTCTAAATTCTACATACCCAAACCCCTTTAACCTCTATCCCGAATAATGTCTTATTATTAAATTATATAAGTCCTAACACTCATAATATCTAACCTCAAACTGTTGTAACCCCAAATCCCTTGTACAATCCCTAACCATTATAATTAGTGTGACTCACATATTTCACCATAAACCTCTATAAAAATTAATCCACAACCCCTATATCCCTTCACAATTATAACCCTTATCAACTAATAACTAATATAAATTAACCTGTGGAACCCTAAACCTATAACACTTTTAATCCATAATGTCCAAGCATAACCCTTATAACCCTAATCTCTAACACGTATAGCCTCGTCAACATGATGAATTGATCATAGAATAAATTGGGTGTGTCACTCAAATTTGAGTTGAGAAACCCTCCCATATCGTTAAGGCATGCCAATAGTCTATCCATGACAGATTTTAGTGCATACAAAAACTGTTTGAAAATATTTCAGAATTGGGCCCATTCATCGGTCCATGTTGTCGGTGTCTAGTCCTGATGCAATTTTCGTTCCTTGTTCATCGTTCCTTGAACAAGGTGCAGTCCACAAAATCCAATATTTTTGTACAAAATTACATACTAATGGCATAAAATGTCCCACACAAAGACCAAATTAATATCCGCTACATAAGTCTTTTGTCTTTTTTCAACAACTATGTAACGGATCTCAATTCTAAGAAGATTCAAATAGGACCTAAGAACCTTAAGTTATTTCCTTAACCATGGGTGAAATAACACTATAATTCAATAGTAAGATTGTTACATTTCATTGTTTGGCATCATGTGTACTGAGGGCTTGAGCTAGCATATCCAAAAAGAAAAAATACCAAAAATATTTGTCTTAAGAACAAGATATTGTACTATCCATTTTTAGGTTTGGCATAGAGATTGTTCTTATGGAATACACTACATTGCACCATCATATAATCCCTACACTCCTTGAAAACCTTGTAACACCATTCAAATTAGACATAATATTCTTTCAACGAATTAGATATACTATCGATAAACTTTTTTCGTCGATAGTATAGCAAATTCATCGCAAGATTATTTACATTCCTCTCTCTTGCAACGATATCAAATGATGCTTGGATTCATTTCATATTTGGTTTATCAACTTGAAATCTCAATCTGATACTTTGGAAGCTATAACAACCTTCAGTCAAATACAAATATGAAACTTGGAATCATTAACATATCTACTAGAACATATGAAAAATAGGGTTTATGGTTTCCCTGATGAATTGGTGATGGAAGAAAGTGGGTGTGTCAGTCAAATTTGAGTCCATAAACCATCCCATATAATTAAGGCATGTGAATATTCTATCCAGCTCAAATTTCAATGCATACAGATACAGTTTGAAAACATTTCAACATTGGCCACATTCACATGTCACTGTCGCCTGCCTCTAGTATCTTGATGGTGTTGATTAAGAAATCAACAAAATAGAGGGATTTTTTATCACAATTATGATGAAAATACATTGTATATATATTAATGTAGAACATGAAATAAAAATGAAGAAAGACCGACGAAAGCCTAAAACTTGCATCAACCAAATTAGGTACTTTGAAAGAAAATTAGGGTTTATGGTTTACATGATAAATTAATGATGGAATAAAGTGGGTGTGTCACTCAAATTTGAGTCCAGAAACCCTCCCATATCATTAAGGCATTCCAATAGTCTATCCATGAAAAATTCCAATGCATACAGAAACTGTTTGAAAAATTTCAACATTGCCCCCATTCACAAGTCCCTGTTGTCGGTGTCTAGTCCTCGTGCAATTTTCATTCCTCATTCATATTTCCTAATTACTCATTCCTTGACCACAGTGCATTGCCCAAGATCCATTATTTTTGTACAAAATTACATACTAATGACATAAAGTGTCTCACACAAAGACCAAATTAATATCCCCTACATAAGTCTTTTGTCTTTTTTCAACGACTATGTAACGAATCTCAATTCTAAGAAGATTCAAATAGGACCTAAGAACCTTAAGTTATTTCCTTAACCATGGGTGACATAAAAATATCATTCAATAGTAAAATGGTTACATTTCATTGTTTGGCAGCATGTGTAATGAGGGCTTGAGCCACCATATCCACAAATGAAACATACCAAGAATATTTGTCTTATGAACAAGATATGGTACTATCTATTTTTAGGTTTGGAATAGATATTTTTATTATAGAATACACTACATTGCACCATAACATAATCCCTACACTCCTTGAAAAGCATGTAACACCATTAAAATTAGACACAATATTCGTGCGACGAATTAGCTATACTATCGACGAACTGTTTTCGTCGATAGAATAGCAAATGCATCTCAAGATTATTTACATTTGTCTCTCTTGCGACAATATCAAACGATGCTTGGATTCATTTCATATTTGGTTTATAAACATGAAATATCAATTTGATACTTTGCAATCTAGTTGGACCTTTAGTCAAATACAAATATGAAACATGGAATCATTAACATATCTACTAAAACATATGAAAAATAGGGTTTATGGTTTCCATGATGAATTGGTGATGGAGGAAAGTGGTTGTGTCAGTTGAATTTGAGTCCAGAAACCCTCCCATATTGTTAAGGCATGAGAATAGTCTATCCAGGTCAAATTTCAATGCATACAGATACATTTTGAAAACATTTCAGCGTTGGCCCCATTCACATGTCATTGTTTCCATCCTCTAGTATCTTGATGGTGTTGATTAATAAATCAATGAAATCGAGGTATTTTTCATCACAACTATGATGAAAATAAATTTTACATACATTAATGTAGAACATAAAACAAAAATGAAGAAAGACCGACAAAATCCTAAAACCTGCATCAACCAAATTGGGTACTTTGAAAGAAAATTAGGGTTTACAGTTTACATGATGAATTGATCATGGAATAAAGTGGTTGTTTCACTCAAATTTGAGTCCAGAAGCCCTCCTATATCGTTAAGGCATGCCAATAGTGTATCCATGACAAATTTCAGTGCATAAAAAAACTGTTTGCAAAAATTTCAACATTGGCCCCATTCGCAGGTCCCTGTTGTTGGTGTCTAGTCCTCGTGCAATTTTTGTTCCTCATTCCTCACTTATTGACCATGGTGTAGTTCCCAATATCCATTATTTTGGTACAAAATTTCATACTAATGGCATAAAATGTCCCACACAAAGACCAAATTAATATTGGCTACATAAGTCTTGTGTCTGTTTTCAACTACTATCTAACGGATCTCAATTCTAAGAAGATTCAAATTGGACCTAAGAACCTTAAGTTATTTCCTTAACCATGGGTGACATAAAATTATCATTCAATAGTAAAATTGCTACATTTCATTATTTGGCATCATGTGTACTAAGGGCTTGAGCCACCATATCCACAAAGGAAACATACCAAGAATATTTGTCTTATGAACAAGATATGTTACTATCCATTTTGGGGTTTGGCATAGATATTTTTATTATAGACTACATTGTAGCATAATATAATCCCTACACTCCTTGAAAACCATGTAACACCATTCAAACTAGACACAATATTCTTGCGACGAATTAGCTATACTATTGAAAAAAAAAATTCATCGATAGTATAGCAAATTCATCGCAAGATTATTTACATTTGTCTCTCTTGCAACAATATCAAATGATGCTTGGATTCATTTCATATTTGGTTTATCAACTTGAAATCTCAATTTGATACTTTGCAAGATAGTCGGACCTTGAGTCAAATACAAATATGAAACTTGGAATCATTAACATATCTACTAGAACATATGAAAAATAGGGTTTATGGTTTCCATCATGAATTGATGATGGAAGAAAGTGGGTGTGTCAGTAAAATTTGAGTCCAGAAACCCTCCCATATCATTAAGGCATGCTAATAGTCTATCCAGGTCAAATTTCAATGCATACAGATATAGTTTGAAAACATTTCAACGTTGGCCCCATTCACATGTCACTGTTGCTCGCCTCTAGTATCTTGATGATGATGATTAACAAATCAAAGAAACAGAGGTATTTTTCATCACAACTATGACTCAAATACATTTTATATACATTAATGTAGAACCTGAAAGCAAAATGAAGAAAGACCGATGAAATCCTAAAACTTCCGTCAACCAAATTGGGTACTTTGAAAGAAAGTTAGGGTTTATGGTTTACATGATGAATGGATGATGGTACCATAGAAAGTGGGTGTGTCAGTAAAATTTGAGTCCAGAAACCCTCCCATATCATTAAGGCATGCTAATAGTCTATCCAGGTCAAATTTCAATGCATACATATATAGTTTGAAAACATTTCAACGTTGGCCCCATTCACATGTCACTGTTGCTCACCTCTAGTATCTTGATGGTGTTGATTAAGAAATCAAAGAAGAAGAGGTATTTTTCATCACAACTATGACTCAAATACATTTTATATACATTAATGTAGAACCTGAAAGCAAAATGAAGAAAGACCGATGAAATCCTAAAACTTGCGTCAACCAAATTGGGTACTTTGAAAGAAAATTAGGGTTTATGGTTTACATGATGAATGGATGATGGAATAAAGTGGGTGTGTCACTCAAATTTGAGTCCATAAATCCTCCCATATCGTTAATTCATTCCAATAGTCTATCCATGAAAATTTTTGGTGCATACATAAACTGTTTGAAAAAATTTCAACGTCAGCCCCATTCGCAAGTTCATGTTGCCGGTGTCTAGTCCTCATGCCCTTTTTGTTCCTCGTTCATCATTCCTCGTTTCTCGTTCGTCATTATTTGTGTACAAAATGTACTGATGGAATAAAATTTCTCACACAAATACCAAATTAATATCCACTACATAAGTCTTTTGTCTTTTTTCAACGACTATGTAACAAATCTCAATTCTAAGAAGATTCAAATAGGTAACAATATTGATGAAATATTGTACGATCATGATGGTATAAAAATGAAAGATATTCTCTTGGTTTCAAGAATAATTTATCCTCTACTCAA
>ML781140.1:1334958-1363590 GCA_009831015.1 Picea engelmannii | reverse complement strand
AAACTTAAAAACATGTAATTAACCCATGACATTAAAAGTAAATTATTTTAAGAGAATAATTCATACAAATTAAAATATTATATAGTCACGTAACTAATCCAACCTCAACATCTGTGTAATCATCCTTATTCTCTATCTTGATCGTCTTCATTGAAATTGAAATATGTATCATCATCTGTTTCTGAAATTATGTTGAAAGGATTGATGATATCATCATCATCATCAATGTCATTTTCAAGAATATTTTCATCGACATCATCATCAGGAATTGCAATATTGTATCCTATGCCTAAATCAAGATCTTCTTCATCTGTCGACCCTCCATGATCTTCCGACTTTGTCTGATATTCTGTTGAATCATTTTCTTGATCTTCAATATCATCTTCTTCCTATAAATGAGTATACTTAATTGGCCTTCCTCTTGGATCATATCTAACAACAAATGACCATTCCCTTTGACCTAGAACATTTGAGTAAAAGACCTGTTCACATTGGCTTAGAAAAACATAGCGATTATTCGTCTTTCAAACATCGTTGTTCTAATCATTGGAAATCTGTTGGCATGTTGAATAAAAGTTCTTTCATCATCACGTTCATGCATTCATAAACTATACCATTTGAAATCGAACATAACTAATTTGAAGGAATTAAAGTCACACTCAAGTATATCGTTTAAATACCCATAGTATCTATTTTCAGATTCTCAGGGATGTATGCCACTCCTAGAGGAAACATTAGTAACCTAGAATATTGTAGTTATCCCACTATCAACAATTTTCTGCGTTTCATCCAATTGTTTGATGTGAAATTTACAACCATTGGACCACATAGCCTTGTGGTGTTTCAACTTCAATATGTCATGCATTGTCAATTAATAAATTAACATATATTTATATAACTTCGAAAGTATCTGAAAAATACAGTATACATGTAGTCACATTAGTATAATATAAAATAACTGAATAAAATGGGTGAAATTTCTTGCCTGTCCATCTTTCAAACCATATGCTAGATCAATTTCCCTCTACGTAACATTGGCATCTTCGTTATGATAAGCTTCTCTAACCAATTCAGATAGTCATTTCCATTATATTGTTTACATCTTTCAATCCATACATTCATCCAATCAAGATCGTTTGCAATGTATAAATGCAGTGCATCCCACTCTAGAGAAACTGAATCAAAAAAACATAATTCACCAATATTAAATATTAGTTATAATGTACAATATGCAGGTAATTATAAATATTTATAATTTATGAAATAAATTATATTAATATATTAATGAGTATGATCATATAAACAAAAACAAAACTTTATATGTATAATTAATATAATTTTTCACAATTATTAATATATTACCTCTCATTTTTTTCATTCTACCTTTCCCCAATAGATGCTCCCGATCTTCAAATTTTTTGATGGAGTTCACATCCCAAATGCGATCCACTGCATGCATAGTTGGTGCTGCTAATTTAGGAAGATACTGACTAATATACACCATGGATTGATATACCATATATCCCTCCACCATAGAACCCTCAGGACGTCCTCTTTGTCTAACCAATGTCTTCAATGATTTCAAGTGCCTCTCCCCCATCCACATTGACCTTCTGTTAACAATCCCACAAATTTCAATCTCCTCAAATTGGTGTATGAGGTAGTGTTCTTGTGCATTGAAAAATGTAGGAGGTATATACTTTTTCATTTCACAAATTAGACGAGGAATTTCTCTCTTCCAATACTTTATATCATCTTCATGGATTACTTTCAATGATAACCATCTACATGATATCATGACACAAGAAAATAACATGTTTCAACATAACATAATATAATATATTACATTACATTACAAAATAAACATGTGTCATTAAGTACAACAATAATTTGAAAGAACATTTTGCATATAAATCACAACTACATCTTACCTCATGTATTTTCCAAGATTATATATAACTTGTTTTATATTTTGTCAAAGTTGTTTGGGAGAGATAGCAGTAGAACATACTATAACAACAAAATGAATCGTTATTTGTTTCGACCAAAGTAGATAAGAAAAAATAAAAAAATAAAATATCTATAAGGCCAATATATATAAATATGTATACCAAAATTATTACATTAATAAAGGTATGCCAATCATGTGTTTTTACCCCACCAAATTCACCTTTCTTCGTTAAGATATTTTTTGTGTTTGAAGAAAAACCCGTGGGAAATTTAATTCTTTGAATGACCTCTTTTACATCATTGCTTTGTTGCTCTATTAATAACCATGGAAGGTTATTTCAGTCTAGTACTCCATCTGATATATTTGAATATTGGATTACACTTTGCATTACATGATTGGCTTCCTAAATGTCAGTACAAATTTTGACAATTTTTTCTTTGTCCCTCCTACCATCTATGATTCACCATAACGTTTTAGTCACATTCTTCCCGATATGTATTGTATTAAAAAAACGAGCTATTTTTAGCTCATCATAGTAGGGAAACCTCATGAATTGTGTGGGATAAGATTTCATTCCTCATGGAAGCCCATTATTAATACCTTCATGATGATTGCGGCCTTCATGAAGCATAAAAAAAATCACAAAAATAATTACCAAATACAGTAAAATACATTCAATGATTAAAATAAACATTCAAAACATTACATGATCTACGATACATTATGAAATTGAGTACCTTGATGATTTCTATTATATTCCAACCTCCATAGGTGAGGTGTCATTCTTCGTGGTTTTAAACCAGTCTCTTCTTTCCCATTGAAAAGATGTTTTTCAGTAGTATGATACGTATGGTTATTAGGAAGAAGGTGCCTATACTCATAAAACACCATCTTTCCTAAACTTTTTGAATGACGATACTTTATCTTAGGTCCACAAACTAGACATGCAAATTTACCCTTTGTTTGAAGACCTACAACAAATGGATTAATATCAATTATACGATGAGCTTATTTAAAAATTAAACATGCACCATGATAACATTAAAATATTATATAGTATTAAAGAGCAATATTAGAATGGTACATACCACAAAAATGTGTTAGTCTAGGGGCATCATGAATTGTCCATAAAAGTATTCCATGGAATTTAAATTTCTTCTCCCCGATTGGTTTACGTATGTCATACATTGTGATGCCAGCCCATAACTTTAGTAGCTCATCCGAAACAGGCTCGATATATACATTCATATATTTAACCTAATACTTACCTAATTGTTTTAAATTACACATAATTACTAAAGGAATGATATATTGTAATATATATAATTAAATAAATAAACAAAAGATATTATGCAAAAATTGAAACAAATGAAACTGTTAAATTCAAAAAAATAATGTAAACAAATACCTGGAACAATCATTGTCAACATTAGGTTCTCCCTCTTTATTAACATGCAAGGAGGAATGTTATTGTTGATAAAAAAAATAGGCTACACTGAGTAAATAGACCTAATCTCTTTGAATGGATTAACACTATCAGCTGCCAATGAAATACTAACATTACGAAGTTCATCATTGAAATCTGCCCATTTTTCCTCAATTTCCCTAAATGCAAAACCATCAGCAGGCATTCAAAGAACAAAATCTCCACTTCTGTTACATGCATGGTAATCCATAAATTGTGTTATTCTTTCACACATGGAAAATCACTACAAACATGGAATTATGGGAATATGACGAAGAACCTTTCAAGGCACCCTTTTTGTTACTTGATCGGTTCAATATCTACTTATAAGACAATGTGGACATTCGGTTTTCGAAGCATATTGTCCAGAATATATAATATAGTCATTAGGAGATGCATCTATAGTTTGATAATCCATTCCAATGTCTTTCATAATGACATGCAAACATCGATATGTGCGAGGTAAAATATTTGATGATGGTAGCAAAAAGTCACCTAACAATCTACAACATAACAAACAACTAGTTAAGAATATTAATTGTAAAAATTGCATTCTTATTTTACACATTAATTAACACTAAAAAAAATAGATAAAAATCAACATTTATGTATAATATGAGATGAAACATATTACATACCTTAGTATCTGTTTCATATAAGTGTTTGACAAATTTTTCATAGCCTTTAAGTTCACTGGAAACACTGTAGCGGAGAGACTATTTTCTCTTGATCCTTCATAAAGTCATTTATTTTCCTTTCCTAATAGAGGTTCATCATAAATACCAACATTTTCCCCATCCTCATTCGGATGCGAAAACAAATCTTGGATCATTTGATTTTTCCCATCATCTTCTTACAAAAGATCATTAACTTGATTTGTCCCATCATATTCTTCCATGAGATCCTCATTTTCTTGGTCATGATGATGTTCCTGAGCCTGTACAACATCATTTCTACTAATACTTGGTGCAATATTCCGTGGAAAGTTAGAGGGCAAATATAACTTTATAATTACAAACAATCATGCAGAATTAGTGTATACTAGAAAAAACATTCAAACAATATATATACATATATATAATTTTATATAAAATTGACAAAATAAAAAAAGATAATGAATATATAGCTAATTACCATGGGACGATATTCATTCGATCTGCCATCAATGTGACCATATTTCCTATAATTTTTTGTATCTATTGTTATTAAAATTCTTACGGGACGTCTGAGGCAATAGTTTTTACAAGGGCAACCACATCTACCATCACCCTTTTCACCTTCTTTACTTTTTTCCCCAACTCTAACAACATTCTGTGACATTCTTCCGCAAAAAATACCCTTTTGGAACTGTCATTGTTATAGCAAGATTGTCGCAACATGTTTAAATCATCAAATATTTATAGTCCATTTGTAGGTCACTATCATCGCAATTGCGTTGAACGTGACCTAAAAATATTTCTTTTTTTACCTATTTATTTTAGGTCATTTTAACGGTCAATTTTAAGGTTAGTTAAGTTGTCGCTCTTGCGAAGGAAAAACTACATTCGTCGCTCTTGCGATGAACATTGACCATAATAATTTAGTCAATCTACATGCATCGAGATAGCGACGAATATGGGGTGGATTTAGAAAAATGAACTTTTTCTCTTGCATGTTGCGACGAAAGAGTACTTTCCTCACAAGTGGTCATCGCAAATTTTTCAATATGTAGTAGTGAACTAAAGGGCCAATAACATAGTATTGAAGGTCTATAGCCAATAGACATAGATATTGTCATTATAAGTTCTTGTCATCGGACCAATACATGATACACAGATGTTTTGATATATATTGATAACATATTTCACAGGGAAATGTTCATATGTGTTGAGTATTGCCTTCTATGAAAGGCCTATGGTAGAATTCATAGACATCTTCACCCGCCAATTCGATGATGTACCAAGTGCCAAAAAGGAGAACAATCCCATTTTTTGACAAAGATTATGATACCTTATTTCATTCCCTTTCAACATGTTAGAGAGAGTAAGCTTCAAATGTGTTAAGATATCTGAATATTTCTTCCAAAATAGGCAAAAAAATAATGTTATGACATATTTGAATTTTCCGCATTCAGTTGATGACATTCATAAAGTCACCAAATAGTTGGATATAATGAATCCCCTTTTCTCCATTAAATTGTAGAATGAGTTTTAATGACATAATCTCAACAAATTTGTTTTTTCCCACCTGAAAACCCATATTGGTTTTGAAATAATGTGTATCGGATAAATGTGTGACCCACCCCCCCCACAATTTTGTTGATCATTTTGTGATGCACCATCAAATAAGGCCCATGGAGAGGTATGATTAATAGATTTAGGTGAAATAGTATGGGCAATAGGAGTGTCATTTTCATGTGGAAAGTGAGAGAGAATCGAGAGGCCCTAAGAAGGAATGCAATCTAGAAGATCCTGAAAGATAGCTTTGTTATGAGATAAACAAATGATCCAACATATAATGAGGGGGGGATATTTTATCTTTTTGTAAGCTTGATCATGACACCAGGTATTCCAAGCCATCTCCAATGTGAGGCCATTACATACCACAACTAGGATGAGTCTCGATGCAATTTCATCCTAGACCTTTTGGGTAAAAGGTAAATTGATGAAGAGATATATACTAGGTTTGTTTTCCCCTTTGCATAGTGGGCACCAGCCAGTTCCAACAATACATGATTTCCTAATATCGTCCCAGATTATAATTTTTTTATAGATAACACACCACATGAGAATCTTAGATTTTTGTGGGAATTTTAACTTCCATTGTCAATGCCACGACCAACTTGGCTCCCTATGCATGATTTGGAATTTTAAGGAAATATATCCCAATTTTGGTGTATATCCCCCATGGAGAGTTGTTTGCCATACAAGTTCATCTTCTCTGTCTGTAATCTGAATGTGTCCCAATCGGAGGGCCATCCCAAAATTTTCCCACTAAAGAGCTTGGTTACCTACTAGACCTAAGGATTTGGGGCCCATCCAACCTTGTTTCCAGATTGAGGTGGATCCAAGATTCGTCACCTATGAGATGAAGTGGATATCCTTCTCATGAAGTATATCAAAGATTTTAATGGGAAGGATATGATATTTTTCGCTACCCAAAAATGGATTAACCCTAATCCTAACCTAACTCCCCCTACCAATGCATCAAGCCAGGATATCTCCAATAACAGGGAAGGAAGACATCACTGCTTTCTAAATGATACAACAATGGGGGTGTTATTTCTCAATTTTCTAGATCCAATATTCACTTGTATCTATCCTAATGTATTTATGATAAGACACTATAGACCACACATCGATAGTTGAAATAAGTCTCCATACAAATTTGGATTCCATCACTTTTGATAAAATAAAGATATTCTTCAATCCCCAACCACCCAATGCCTTTGGGAAAGTAAGAAGATCCAACTTAACCCAATGGTGAGTACATTGTTACTGAGTGCCAAACCAAACATAATGGAAGAATATTTTTCTCACCTTTTCTTGAATCCCCTTCTGGATCCAGGCTAGAGACATCCAATAGACATGAGTGGCTTCCAATATTGATTTACCCAATGTAACTCTTCCTTCTATTGAAATCCACCTAAATATCCATCCTTTGAGGAGATTTTCCAACTTTGTGATGCAGGAGAATCTCTCTATGTCAGTCAGTCAGCCAACTAGCCACGTCAACGCATGCATTCGAGGATGAAGAGAGGCGCAACCTTCATCTTCAATTTTGAATTTAAATGTAAAATTAAAATGTCTAGGTTATTGAGCCATAGAGTCATGCCTTTGTACAGACATAGAGTAGATCGGCCTTAAATGATTGTAAAGCTGAGATCTAGATCCAGATAGTGGACTAGACAACCCATTCAATGTAATTGAATAGGGTAGGTAGGTTGGAGGGAAGAGCTCTAAGAGCCCCCTCAGGTAAAAAGATCTAGGGGGATCTCATTTTGGAGGGGGAGAATAGAATAGAAGAGAATCTGTGAGTAGAGAGCATAAGGGAGGAGCCGAGACCTTGTTATAGGCCATGCTCAGGAAGAACTTTGTAAACAAACATTTGCCATTTTAATACAAACATAAGCAGTTTTTCTTCATTATTTATGTGCTATGTGGATGCCTTGGTGTGTTCTATTTTATGTTGTGAATTCATGTTGTAGATGTATTCTAGGCATTTGTAGGTTGTTTTGATTTCGGTCTTGAGGTTCTTTGTGGTTTCATGCTAGGAGGGCAAGAAAGAGTAATGTGGTCTCTGAATACCAGTGCACTGAAGCATCTCTGAACTCTATGGATTCATACAAAGACGTGCTAGGTGGGCACAGGAACTGGAATCATCAACTTAGAGAAGACCTCAAGGTTGTTGAATATCTTGGAGGCAAGGTTGTATATGGAAACACAGTTGCAAACAGAATCTATGAGGAGTTCTATAGAGCTCTTCCAAGTGGGAATTGAGCATATGCATAGGGATTCATTTAGAAGAACTCTGTTGTGAGTTAAAGGAGAACCATAATAAATGAGGATTCCTAGAGCTCTGCCAAGTGGGCATTGAGCAGGTGCATAGGTGTACAGAAGAGTACAGAACTGTTGGATGTTCTGTGAGAAGACACTCTACCAAGAGGGCATTGAGACAGTGTGCAGGTTGGCACATAGAAGAAGAGAACTCTGTCGAGTTATAGAATTTGAAGGAGGAGTTTGTTTAGGGATCTTCACAGGGTTACTGAACACCCTAAAAGACTTAGCAAGAGGTTGCTTGAGCAAAGGATAGTCAGGAGGGCATTCCCAATTCTCCATCTAAGGGAGAAAGAAGAAGGATTTATTTCCTTAAGGGGTTTGAGTATTTGGAGAAGCTTAGAAGAGATATCACTTTGGTGCGTGAAGACTCTGCAGGAGCGCATACGTCAAAATCCTTTGAGGATTCGAGAGAAGAATCTCAGGAGGAATAGTGTTGTGGAGTACTCAAAGGGATGACAAAGGTCGAAGCCTCTAGTCTTGGAGAAAATCTTCTAAGCATCGGGAGAAAATGCCAAAGCTCAGAAGGGAGCACAACTATCGTTGGGTGAGCCGATAGATTCTGGACCATTGAAATTTCTATGTCCAGGGAAGTATCATAAGGAAATCATAGAAAGAGGAGATCGTGAGTCGTCGGATTTCTCTCAAATACCCGTCAGTTGTTGGATCAGGTGAAGACGCGTGGATTTTAATCTCTGGGGTGTGTATAGAAGATCGATGGAACGGACGGTGGAGACACTTCATCAAGAAGTGCCAAAACCCAGTCAATTGTTGGATCAGACAGAAGTTGCTCGAGGTTTAAACCCTCATAAGAAAAGGAGAAAAGTCGCAAAGGGAAACGTGGCCATTGGGATTTCGGCGTTCGTAAAATCATGAATCACGGTGACAGGAGATCGGGAATCTCCATGGTGAAAATTCCGGAAACAATCTAGGGCATCCATCTATTGAGACATGTGGCAGAAATCGAGAACCGGTCGGCCATCAGGGTTTTGAGTTGATAGAGAAATAGTGTCATCGGGGCATTGCAAGTCATGAAATCCCAAGATTGAATCAGGACCATCCATCTTGAGGGGACGTGTGGAAACGATCGAGGCCTTCGGAAAAAAATCCCGATAGGAGAGTCCATCGACATTTTAGGATTCGAAAAATCGTGAATCCAGAAAACTAGACGTCTGGAGCATTTGAAGTCTCGAAATTGCGAGAAGATATCAGGACCATCCATCATAAGAGGACACATGGAGGAAATCAAAGAATTTGGGAAATTTATCGAAAGGAAAAGTCATCTATCGGGAAATTGGGGATTCCGTGGACAAGAGATCCAATACACTTCGACATCAGAAACCCTAAAATCCTAAAAGGTGATAGGACTGTGGTCATATAAGGCACAGTCACATTGACCACGAGTCTATCCCAGAGGGATAACTGGAGTTAGAGCACATCGGGATTTAGAATCCCAAAACCCAGAAAGGAAGATAAGGCCATGGTCTTATGAGAATTGGTCACATGGACTAGGGCATAGCCAGGAGGGGATAAGGCGAGAAAATCCATCTCAGGAAATCGGTAAATCAGAGATCGGGGATTCAAGAGGATAGAGAACTCTTGACATCGGGTATCAGGAAACCCTGGACCCCGAAAGCATATATTTCTTATTGAGGAAGAGGCAGCGGTCAGAGTGCAGAAGACTGTGAGGAAAAAGAGCAGGACCTATGGATCTGGTTTTTAACAGAGATTCCACTGAGGAATCAAAGAGTCACTCTGGCTCGAGAGAAAAATTAGAATGATCCTTAAAGACTAGGAGGTAAGCCCAGAGGCCTTTGCCGAGGCAGAGGGTGCAACTGCATCACTTTGCCAAAAGCCAACACTAATAAAATTTGTGATAGTAATTTTGTTTAAGGTGGAATTCCAAGTATTTGACGCCTTATAAGAATTCAATAGTTAGGAAAGGGAAAATATGTTTGTAAAGGGACTCAGTGGCCGCCTCTATACTTGTGAAGTTTGAAGTAGAATTTTAAATATTGATAACCATTCCAGTGGCCCCCTGAAACAATTTAAGAATCTCTCTAATTTTTTCAACATCCCTCTGATTCCCACTACAGAAGAACGAGATATCATCCAAAAAGAGAAGGTGCGTGATTCTAATCCTTGGGCCAATCGATACACCTTGAAATTCCACCGTACTAGTAGCTTGATTAATAGCACGACTTAGACCTTACACGACCAACATAGAAAGAAGTGGGGAGAGGGGACAACCTTGTCTCAAGCATATCTCATATTGGAAAAAAGGAGAAGCTTCCCCATTGATAAGGACTACAAAATATAATGAGGATAAACATGCCATAATACACCTAATAAAAGGGACTTCAAACCCTAAATGAGTAAGGAGGAGTTTGATAAATGACCAGTTAACATGGTCAAAGTCCTTAGAAACGTCAATTTTCAGGATTTCTCCCCAAGACATTGTTGTCTTTATATTGTCGATCCCCTCTTGAGCTACACCAATAGCTTCATGGATACTACACCCCTCCAGAAAGTCAAACTGTTCTTGTGAGATGCTACTCGAGAGAATATGATTTAATATCTGAGCAATGACCTTGGCCACAATTTTGTAGAGGAAGTTACATAAATATATTGGCCTAAATTCGTCGAAGGATTGTGGATCATCCAATTTTGGGATAAGATAAGAGTTATGAAAGTAGAATTTATAGGGGAGTTTATTCTCCCATTTATCCTATATTCTTCAACAACCTAAAGAATCTCATGCACAAGGAGATAAAAAAATACCAGATAGAATTTTATTGTCCATCCATTTGGGCTCGAGATTTTATCCTTCTAAAAAATGTGGAGAGTTTCCTTAAACTCCTCCATTCCCACTTCCACAAAAAGTTCTTTGTCTCCTTCCTCATAAAAAAATATGGGGAAGAGTAGTGCCATCCTTATAATCTTAGTAATATTAACACCTACAATATCTCTAAATAGGGATTAGAAATGGATTTTCCCCATCAGGGATAATCCATCAAAGGAGGAAACAAAAGGAACTGTTTTATCTTTTAATTGCAATATCATATTTGATGAATTCCTTCCTTTCAAAAGGTCTTGGAATTTTTTTTTATTCTCATAACCTTTATTTAACTAGGTATCCTTTCTTTTTAGATGCCATTCAACTTCTTTATCTTCAAGTAGCTTTCCGTGATGCGCTTCTAGTTCCATGAGATTGGCCTTATCCTCCATCGAAATGTATCCACCATCTGGAGTCTGGGAAAAGTGCTCAAGACTATCTTCAATTTTTCTTAATTTATTTTCCTCCCTAGAACACTTTGAATTCACCCAAGGAATAACCATCTACTTGATACATTTTAGTTTAGACACAAAGTGTATTTTAGTTGGGAGTTTTGAGCCTTGATCAAAAGGGAGCTATTTCTCCTTGACAATATTATGAAATTATTCATTAGCTAGACAAGATGTGTTTAATTTGAAAGGATTGGCAGGCTTTGTGGGACCCCCAATCAATTTGAGCCAAAATGAGCAGTGATCAGAAACACCACCACATCCCACCCATTTTCTGAGTTGCAAAGGGAGTTCCAGAATAGATTTTTTTCCTAGAAAACAGTTAAGACGTTTGGAAATATGGGCATCCCCCAACCATCGATTCCTCCATGTAGGGAGTATATTTATAAGAGAAATGTCAATGAGCCCATGTTCATTTAGAAGGTGGGTGAAGAGAGTAGTTTGGAAGTCTGGGTGAGCATTTGGGCCCAAAACTTTTGCTTACCACAAAGAAAAATTTAGGTCTCCCCAAGGATTAGGTTCATGTTTTAAGAAAATGTTTGTTGAGTAAGGATTCCCAAAAGGGGGATCGATCAAAATACGACTTGTAAACATTTATAACCTATAACTCTAGGCCCAAACCGACTATCTGCAAATCCACTCCCAGATAGGATTCCAAAGCCCAAGATTTTATGACTTTGACCAGTCATGAGTTCCATCCAATCACCAACCTTCTCGACCAACCAAAAGAATAAGATCCAAAGAAATTCCATGATGGTACTAAATTATCCAACATCCTAGTCATAGAAGCATCCTTCCCCATAGTTTCTTGAAGAAGTATTACATCTGTTCGATTCAACAAGATCAGTTGCTTCAGGGTAAGCGTATTTAAGGATCTTTCCACTCCCCTGTAGTTGAAAGATAGAATATTCATGGAGGAACCCAAAATTGGGCTCGATTTTCTCTAAGGGCCCCAAAAATTGAACATTTATGTTCTGAAGTGATATTAACTAAGGCATTGCTTTGTGATTTTGATAAATGGGAGGTTGGGCCTGATTTCTTTTTAGGAGGATGCATGTTAGGTTTTGGACCCAAACTTGTGCCACTGGATTCCAAGACAATATTTCAGTTTCAAAGGTGTAAACCAATGGCTTAATCATTTGATACCATGGAATATGCCTCATCTGATTAAAAAGGGCTATGAGATCTAGTAGATAGGGGAAGTAAGAGGGAGAATGAGGTGATTGTGGTGGATATGGGTAGGGAGGAAAAGGATCCTTCCCCAAAGGATATAGTTTATGGGAAGGGGAGGTCCTAGAAAGAGGGAGGAGTGTTCAACTTTAGGAAGTTTAATGAATGAATTAAACCATTGACATGAGCAATGATGGAGAGATCCATACCAATAAAACTACCAAGTTATTGAAGGGGAAACATCCTTGGATAAGTTGAATCCACAAGACCTGGTTATGGATGATTTGATATCAAATCAATCATGTTCTCATTCAAAACCTATCCTTGAATTCCTATTTCACATATTTGACCTTGTGGAAAAGGGGGTGATGAATAATACCCATCGGTCAATGAGGGAAAAGAGATGGAACCCTCATTTTTGGGTGCACCTGAACGTTTCCAAGTTTAAACATTTAGATATTTACCTTATATGCCTCAGAAAGGAAGGGGGAAGTCCTTGACAATGTGTCCATGTTTGTGGGACCTCCAACATATAAATGGTATCCATTCATAATACAAGATTTTGTAATCCATTTTAAATTGGTTTTGTAATCCCCCTCTGATGTTGAGTGAAACAAGTATACAAGACATAGACATTTCCCTAGTATCTTTGAAGGACATATCTGTAGCCAAGAATTTACCAATAATATTCCCAATATGTTGGAAACATTTATGGGACCAATATAGTGGGGGAAGTCCAGGCAGTTGAGCCTAAACTAGAATAATGTCCAATTTTTCATTATTAGCATCAAAAGTAGGTTCCCATTTTTTCAATATAACTAGAGAGGAATCAATACACCAACCACACTATAGGTATTTTCCATCTTGTGAGACTTCAAAGAAAATGATAAAAAACCATCCTTTTGATAGGCGGCTTATCCTCGAAGGAGGGTCATAAGAAGAACCCAAGGAAGTGGATACCCAAGATACAAGGGTTTTGAGATTGAAGTGGCAGCCATAGGATTTCTAGAAGACATATTTATCTTCCATTTCAATAGCCTCTTCCATCGATAAGTCTTTTCCAAAAACTAAAATAGTCTCTTTTGAGGATGTTGATACACACTTGTTTCATCACCTCCTTTTGCTTGTGTTTCCTTTTGGGGAGATCCTTTCTACAATTAAAGATATTGGAACCATCCCAAACTCATACAAAGTTCTTTCCCAACCATTTAGGTTTTAGGGGTCAAGGTTGGATAAAATAAAACCAACACTATGGGGATAGGATATAGAAACTAGGGGTTGGGGAAAATCCAGACTAGGTTAGAGACAAGAGAGAAGGAATTCATGATCCAAGCCTGGGATAAGTTTGACTCCAATTCCCACAGGGTGGATATCAAAGAGGGAGAAAGGATTATATGGAACCACAAGAGACCAATAGAAGTGAGAAGAGTTGTCTAAGGGAAGGGGATAGTCCATGGAGAGAGTCACTGAGTCTCTAGGAAAAACAAACCATGGGAAGAAATATACCTTTCCAAATACGAGGTTTTTCATAGAGTTTGGATTTTAAGAACCATCAGAAAAAACAAGAATATAGAGGGAGACCAATGCCAAACCTAGATCCGAAGCTGCAAGAGAAATTCCCAAGGTAGAAGTAGGAGAGGAAAACAAAGAAGGTACTTCTATCCAGATCATTGAGCTAGACACAGGAGGACAGGAGGTTGGGATCAGAGGGGGGTAATTTCTAGTTAGAGGTGACCAAGGTAGAAAATCTTCTAGGTCCAAGGAATAATCGACAAAGTCCTTGTAAACCATCATAATTTCCATCCCAAGGAACCACATGATAAACCCTTACCACCAAAAAAAGCCTAAGACAGAGACATGAGAAAAGAACGACCACTATTGCCAACTAAGAGGATGCGTAGGGTCTTACAGGTCTATAATAAATTGGCCACGAATCCATTTTTCCCCTCACATTATCCAACAACTGAATACTATTATTCCCCGATTCTTCCTTAGACCTTTCTCAACCTTGCATCATCTTACCTGCAGTACCACACTTTCATTTTGCAACTCTTTGATGCTTTAACGTATTTTAAAATACATAATTGCTTCCATGTCCTATTGACACTGTAATTAATCAATAATAGACCCACATAATGCTTAATCATGTAATCTTATCATCTTTCCAAAAATTTCTTTCATACAACACTCTCTATAGAGTGCTCTTATGCTTGATAACAATTCCCTGTTAGTAAGCTTAGATTTTATTTATGTGTCAAAAATGTTGCATTTAAAATGTTTCTTTAGGATTATTCATAGGTACTATCCTAAGAATATACATGCTTCGTTAAAAAAAAATCATCTTTGGCACTCACCTCTATCGTTTGGGGGAGTTTCTCCAAACTTTGACACTATTTTGAGAAATATCCACATTGAGTAATTACATGGATCTTGGAATCCAATTCTACTTTCCATTACTTGACTCATATATATTATTATAGTAAACTAACTTATACAATATATTCCATGTTTCCATTACTCTGACATTCAATAATAGGTTTGAATTTACCTCGTTATACCACTAATTATTTACCATGTATAAGTAACCATTTTTGTTAGATTTATGCATAGTATAGAATTTTTGTCAATTAATGCTAAAGATCATATTTTATCCCAATTTATGAAGCAAGAAATTACCCCAGTAAAAAATATGATTCATTATATACATTCATCTTTGAAACATTTTTCCAACGGTTGTACTCATGCCTCAATCTGAGTTCTAAGCAAAATGTTACAACATCTACATCGTACAATTTCCACTAATTTATTGTTACAACAATCTCTTTATCATTTTATGAGAAAATATTTTCCCAATTCAAAATTATGGGTTGGAATATGTATTTTACTCCTCAATACCTTCCCAACAAGTATTTTATTTCTCAAATTCGATCTCTAAGATGAAAGTTATGGTCTGGAGAGGTTTTGACTGTTTGAGCCAATTTATCCTTGAATGCTACATGTGTCTTGTTTCACTCCAAACACATTTTTACATACCCATAAAAAAAATCTGAATTCATCATTGGATTCTATGGGTAATAATGTTTTCATTTAGTACTCTTGTGCCCAAAACAGAGTTTTGAGCATGGATTTATGCCTTTCGGAAGTAAATTTTGTGCCAAAATTTTACCCTCACTGTTTTTTATGTAACTTTCTCATACGAGCTCCATTTTGCGAGTTGTTTATCTCATTGGATATCCCTCTTCAAGTTCATTCATTAAAGTTGTAGAGACAAAGTGTCCCTTGGTACACTCTATTTTTGTTGGTATCAACTACCCAAAAACATCGTTTAGGCCCTAAAAAATGCCCCACAAGTTAATGACCTTCAAAAACCACACATTTTCGCATAAAATCAATTGTTTTACTACTATAACATCCCCTTAAATATCAGTCGTTGATCTCAAATCATGTGAAATCTGAGACATTGATCTATGGTAAATCGTTCATCAGGAACTGATTTTCTCCTTTGGGCACAACGTTTTCCCAAAATTGTTGACCCGACCGTCGACCATCAACCCAATTCCACGACTACCAATTTGCACATAACTCTAAATTGACCGATTCAGTCATTGGTTGTTGGAAATATTCATTGGCGAATGGAACCCCTCACTAATTCGACGGATGCTATACCATCAACCCATCATCGATTGAAAATCCTCGATGATTGTCGAAACTACATCCCAAAATCGACTGATCTAACCATCAACCACTTCTAGGATGACATGACAACTGCTGACATGGCATGACATGAGGATGATGATGTGGAATGGCATGTCATCATGAGGTGTCAACTTGGATTATGTGGCATGACATGTGGATTCTCATGTCACATGAGACATGGATGATGACATCATCATCCTCTTTTCCTTCATCGACTATCGACCACTTATCTTGAACAAATGAAAAATCTCATCACAATTTGTTGATCCTTGATTCATCGGTCATCGATGATCAATATTCCCCATGGACACATGAAACATTCATCAAATTCTACTTATCATTAACCTTATACCATAGGATATTGGTGATCCTCCCTAGTCACGTGAAACCTTCTCCTATGTCTATTGATCCCTGACCATCGACCATCGACATGTTTTGTTGGAAAACCTTAACACTTAGAATTTTTCTCCAAAATATTCCAATCCTCAGTCATCTACCGTCGATTATCAAATCTTCCTTATGGACGAACCCACTCTTCCCCCAACTCGTCGATTCAACCATTGAACATCGGTGATTTTTGTCGAAAAAATTAAAACTCTTCACAAATTTCATTGATTTGACCATCGACAATCAACGAATTCAGTCGGGGAACTTCAACACTTAGCAATTTTTTATCAAAATCCAAATGAATCTGAGTCATTGATATCTTAATCAAGATGATCTTGGTTTTTGATTTTTTTCTATCTCCTCAATGGCCGAAAAGAATATAGGTCGTTGATCTGATCCATTTCAAAAATACCTAAAATGAATCCTAGTTGTTGATTTGATTCACCTATCAAAATGGTTGAACATTATGGATTTTTAAATTTACCCAGAAGGATATCAACCATCAATCTCGAGATCAAAAGAGATCTCGATGCGCTATTCTTTGAACTTCCTTTAACTCTATAGAAGCCATTAAAACTTGAAATTCAACCATTCTAAGTCTTATTCAACTCTGCAACTTGCTTATTAACTCCATTAAATTCTCTTAAAAATTTATGATTCATTCTAAAATGAATATTGACCATGAATTTGGGTATTTTACTATTATTTTCTCCAATTTTCCCCATTTTTTCCATAGGAAAACATGTAGCAACAAATTTTACCCAAATTCACATCGTTTCTTGGCCCGTACAAGTCCAATGTGGAACCAGTAGCTCTGGTATGACTTTGTAACATACCCAACCACTATTTAAGCACCATTACATGCAATATACACATTAAAATAAATATTTTAATACTTAATTAAATTCATGTTACTTACTAGCCATAGATCACACACAGATTTGACCTTTTGGCTAATACCATAGTCCTATATGCATCTTACAACATGATTTTAAACATGGATGAAATTATTCAAGAAAAAACCAACACACCACATTAATATAATTATTTTCATAGCATAATTAATATAAGAACAAAATAGAAAGGCTTATTTGTTAATGATTAACTAACTGATTGCAAACAAAGGATGAAGCTCGCAGCCATAGGCATTGTTGTTAGTTTTATTTCAATATAAATCCACCCCTGAGCTAAGGCTATGATTCCACAAAGAGATCTAACCCGTTGGCTACCCACTCTCAATACAAAACAACTCCAAAACCGAGGTTCCAATATTTTTTACCACAACCTGCAAAACCCAAGGAATGGGATCCCCCTTCATTGCACATAGTCCCTCATGCCTTCCCACTTACCTTCAATGCTCTATTTCACCTAGTTAACTATAATACCTCCTAGCTACTCTAGGAATTCTCACAACATCCCTCACGAAGTTCTTGAGTCTATTTCTCAACATAAATATGCTTCACAGGATTACAACCCAATTTATAGGCACACAAGCCTCTTTCTCAACATAAAACACAGCCCAAAAATGGCTACCTTCAAGACCAACATGGTTTATTCTCTTCCCAACACTCCTCTCCTCTCTTGTTGTAAAAACTATGCTAGTAAAAACTGTTCTCCATGCAAAAACATGACTGTCCAAAAAAATGCCCTCTTGGCCATACAAATTTCCTCCCTTTACTTGTTTTCTTGAATTGGCTTACACTCTTCTCCAATATGATTGTAATCATTCCCATTCTCTCCGATAACTATGGGATATGAATTATCATATACACCCTCTTACATGAGTTTAATGATTGGATTTAGAAACACTCAACAACAAATAGAAAATCTATACAATACTAATATTAATTTAGAAATGTGGCTTGGATTAATACCCATGATTAGTTCTCCATTGGACTCCTCTCTTTTTTGGAATCATAGTCAACCCATAATTCTTCATCCTTCTCATATCGTAGCCAGTGATTATTACCCATTTAATTATTTTAATGCACATAACACACAATTTTTCCCTCGGCCATATTAAAATCAATATGTATTATTTTCCCGAACACATCAGCTCACTAGCCTAATTCACATTTATACAATTACATTATGATTTGCAAGGATTAAAACTGGGGATTTTATAGGGACAATATTTCATAATCATCGCCTTCTTGGGATCGAATCCTTCTCAATTTTGACTTACAATGTTATCAAAATATTCATCCTTGGGAGCCTCAAAATCAAATTTGGAACACTTTAGGAATAATTGGTTGTCTTTAAATTTAAAGGACTTATCACCCCGATCTATTTTGTATTCCCATATTTTACTATATATCAAGATATAATCAAATAAGACTAGTGCAAAATTTCATAGGAAGGGTTTTTATATCCTTTTCACGAGGCTCCATAAAGTGGATGAAACATTACAAAGACTGAAAGACATCACTATAAAATCAAAATGACTTTTATGTGTCCAAAATATTATCTTATGAATGTATATCTCTTTCATCCTAATTTGGGAGTATCCTAATCATAGATGAAGCTTAGTGAAAAAAATGACTCCATGAAGTTCATTCAAGAGATCATAAATAATTGGGATAATATATTTTTCCTTGATCATCAACTTAGTGAAATACCTATTATTAGGAAACATGAACCAAGTTTCTTCCTTATTTAACACCATGAATACTAGTGATGAGTAAAGTATTTTACTAGGACATGTGGACCCCACCTACAATAGTTCCTAAATGATGTTTTCTATTCCATTATTTTTTGGAAAATTACGGTGGTTATAAGGATGTATATTTGGTAGTTGAATTCCTATAATCATGGGAATACCATCGTATTTATCTCCATGAGAAGGGGGTAAAACATTTGGTTCATCAAAGACCAAATGATGTTTGACAAGGACCCATTGCATGTCTAGTTGGATTTCTTGTGTTTGACTTTCCATAACATGTATGGAATTGAATTGAGCGAAAATTCCAAAGTGGCCTTTCTTTAAAAACTTCTCCATATGATAAGAGATGAAGATGTTATAAGGGATTGAATGAATCCCCCAAAGGGTATGTACGCGATTCTCTTTAATTAAACTTATATATAGTTCCTTGAAATCCATGATGATTGGTACCAAAATGTGTAGACCTTATTCAACTAATACTATATCAAAACCACCCATATCAATGGAAAATAGATGGGTTTTATGTTGATGGTCATCCATATAGAGTTTAACATTTTCACATATGTCCCCACATTTAATCATACCTCCATTGGTGATCATGATTTGGAAGTTGTGCACTATATGGAAAAAATAATGGGCTTCTTCAACCACTTTATTCAAAATGAAATTTTGAGTACTTCAACTATCAACAAGGACTATGACTTGTTAGTGCTCAATGTAGCTTGTAAGTTTTTATTTTTGTGGAGTTGAAATGACTAATAATGCATGTATGGCTATGCCAATCTCCTCGTGATGAAATTTAGTTTCAATGGATAACTAATTAGGAGTGTTTCTGTATTCAACCCGTAAATTTGGTGTCTCTTCGATAGTTAAGTATTCAATTAGGATTGGAGTGGTTATATCAATTTCAAACATATTATGTTCTTTAAAACTATTACTTGGAGCATATTTTTCATCACAATTATAGTAGGGTCCACATATTTGGTGGTCTTCCATTTCTAATATAGAAAACATTTGTAATTTCGAGGGATGAGTAATGTATGTGATTGGGAAATTAACCTGAGGAGGGTGAGTAATGAAAATGAAAGAGGGTGTTTTGGGTTGTCCATAGATCATTCTATTTTCTTCGATATCCCTTTCATACACTTCCAACTAGGTAGCCATATGTTTAATTTTTACTTGTACTCAAATCTCCTCTTTCATGTCATTAATGCAACATTATTTATAGAAATAATTCATTAAGTTTTATGTAGGGATGACTAATTTCTTGAAGGATGACATAAATTCTTTGGCTAATCATGTTTGGTGTAACTTAGTAATCCACCCTAAATAGTGAGTGTCTCTCTCAAAATTCACATGGATAGATTTAACAAATTGAATCTAGGTTACATGGCCTACACAAGATGTTTTATGACATTCCCACCATTGACATCATTTTTGTCTATCTAGATACATCGACCCCCACCCTAAGTTTCATTATGTCATCAATAAATCCAAGGAAGTAAAAGTAATGTTAGATCTATGTGATCCATGTTTAAAGGTTAAAACCATCAACCTTGTCAAGGTCCACATTAAAAAAATAATGTCATTATTTCCTATTGTTTTATGGTTGTGAGGACCCAAAGAGGGTTGTTGGTTGCTCAATATTCCTTAGTTATAAGTGTCTTCTTGGTGTGGTTCAATGTGTTCTTCATTGCATGGGTATTATTTTGGTATGTTTCAAACCGGCATAAGAACCAACTTCTCATTCAACATATTATCCAACCTGGTTAGTATTGTTTTACTTTTCTTATCCAACTTCTTATCCAAATTCTTATCCAACTTATCATCCAACTTCAAATCCAAGAAGGAATGATTTCAGGGCCTAAATTTATCTCATGGGATCATTTTCCATGGTTTTTCCCAAAACAATATTCATTATTCTAAAAATGATTCGCCCAAATTCTATAGGATAAAAAACATTTACCTTAAAAATCGCCAAAATTTTATACAACTATATCAAATCCTTAGAAATTTGAATATTTTTACAAAAAAATCGCCAAACATTTAATAGTTGTCATATGAAGGATTATAAGATTCACCAAGATTTCTACATTTTAAAAAAAAAATCCATACTTAAAAGCTTCCTTGAATCCCAACCATTTATGGTCCATTGAATTTGTTGAAGTTGGCCATTGTTGGTGCAATTATATGTTCAATATATAGTCAATCATGAATTATTGACCGGGATTCATAATCAATAGATGTGTTACACTATATGTGTGAGTATTAGGTAATATAACTATGTATGATGAGTATAGAATAAAGAAGAAACATTCAAAACTCAATACTCTACCTTTCACACAGTTTTAAAAACTAGAAAGCAAAACTTGCAAACAAAATATTAACAACCATGCATTCAAAAGATCTTTCTCAAGTAATGACTTGTCCATTTACAAGCTCATGAAATGGAGAGATGGACTTTGACTCAGTTATCTATAGATACTACTCTTGACAACAACTAACAAGCAGATCTGGGCATACTTCAACAATAATCAACAGAAAAACCACTCATAACACAATCAATGTTTGGAAAGGACTTATGTTCCTATGCAGGAAGCATTATACAAGAGACTCCATTCTTGGTGCATGTACGTGAGATATGGATCATGGGTAATTCCTGCACTTAATTCATACAAAAAATATATTGAAGCTTCTAAAATCAAAAAATCATAATTGCCTATCTAACAATCATGGACATCTACAAAGTTTTTGTTAACTAAATCTTACACTGCGAAAACAAAGATGGGATCATATACTGTGATTTTTAAAAACTATTCATTCACACTCATCCAAAAATCAACAAATATCTATTCAAACATCTATGTTTTGCTTAGGAAAGATTACTCACTCAGAATTGTTTACAATACATAGTTGTCCTACTCACACACACAAACCAGTTCCAATACATACACAAACAAATACAAGGAGACTTACCTTGGTTGGGGCGGTGGGCCCTTGCCATACCAACAAGGTAGCTCTAGGAAATTACCAAACACACACTTTAATCATATCCATGAATTTCAAAGACTGAACTTCATATTACTTCAATTCGCAGGTATATAGTAATTCAAAACTCAGTTTCTCAGTATAAAAATATATTCAAGATCTCCTCGAGCATCTACATAGCTTCTTCTTAAAGAAGATCGGTCGTTACATCCAAATTCTAAAGATAATATCAAATGTTTGCAAATATATTACAATTGGTTATCAAATTGTATCTTACAGAAAGAGCTTCATCCCCGTGACACAAAGTGCATGAGTGATGAAGCGTATCCTATTCTATCATGGTATTCATACGAACAAAATATTCTTCCATCCAACATCAATCTTGTAGCAGCGGATCCAGTATCAAACTAACACAGTAAAATCAAATGGTTCCAAATCAACACATAGTTGGGTACCAGAATAGATGGAGTACCGGAATAGATGGAGTACCAGATCAACATAGTTGTAATATTGTAGTAGTGAAATAGGAGGAGTACCAGAAAAGCACAATTACAATATTGTATTACCAGAATAGGTGGAGTACCGTACAAGCATACTTGCAATATTCTATTACTAGGATAGGTGGAGCACCAGACGAGATAAATCCTTGTCATGAAATCTACTTAAATTAATCAAAGTAATTAGAATCATAAACAACAATAATTTAATCCCAATTTAATTAAGAAATCAAACAAATTATGCTTTAAATGTGAGTCACCTCATTATGTACATAAGTAAGGCCACAAGGTATATTGGGGAAGAAATATACAAATTGTACATAGGTTGGAGGTCAAATTGACCAAGATAGAAGGTAAGATAAGGTAAGAGGGGTGTCAAAACAAAAACCCAAGAATTCCCCCATGCTTAAGTCATGTCATGTCTGTTAGGACCCTACAATGTACCTTTTTTCTCACACCTTTTTCTACCATTACACCCTTTTTGCACTCACATTTAAACTTATATTATCACCTTACCCTATCTCTCCAAAGGTATACAACATCTCTTCTCTTTACTATATGTTTAATTTTTTTTTCATACAATTTTACATTACTCTCGTACTTAACCATTGATCAGAAATCTATTTAAGTGTTGAAACAGTTTGAGCTACAGATTAGCATTGATGCCTGTTGTTGAAACAGTCTGTGGACTACGATGCTGAAACAACAACTCACACAGAAGAAGTTGTTACACTCTCCGTGGTCTATGATGCTGAAACAACAACTCACACAGAAGAAGCTGTTACACTCTCTGTGGTCTACGATGCTGAAAAAACAACTCACATAGAAGAAGTTGTTACACTCTATGTGGTCTACGATGCTGAAACAACAACTCACGCAGAAGAAGCTGTTACACTCTTTGTGGTCTACGATGTTGAAACAACAACACAAAGTTGTTACATTGACCACAATAGCCGCACCTTGAGCCAAA
Source organism: Picea engelmannii (assembly GCA_009831015.1). Classification (NCBI taxonomy): domain Eukaryota; kingdom Viridiplantae; phylum Streptophyta; class Pinopsida; order Pinales; family Pinaceae; genus Picea; species Picea engelmannii. The sequence goes on along the minus strand of ML781140.1, from coordinate 1,339,984 downwards.
ATTAACCATCGTTGTCGTGTGACCACGTGATGAAACAGTCAAAACAAAAATCCCATTACTGAACAACCCGTGATTTGCGATGCTGAAACAACATATAACAATAGTAACGAGAGGAAAAATAAAGAAGTTGTTACTCCAGCTGAAAAAACAACACCCCACTCAACACCTTTCTACTATTGTAATAGCATTTTGTTGCGGGAGACTAGGATATCCTATTCCAGTATAGAGAGTTGATCTAACTAAGAATAGGACTCATATGTACACATGTAATTGGATGATCCAATTGTATCAAGGGGATTTTCCTCTTTAAATAAGAGGAAATCACCATTAGAGAGGACCTTCTTCTGAACTAAGAAAGGATTTACAGAGAGGGATGTGTTTTACTTCAGATTGTAATGTAACACAGTTGACAGATGAATAAAGGATTGTTCTGAGCATTTCTCTCTAGTTCCTTTGGTTTTAGGGGAATCTTGTGAGAAGGGAAGGTCCACCTTCTTCACAAGATTCACCCATTAGCTTTGTAGTGTGTTAATGTTATTTCTGTTCATGTCTTGATTAAATTTTGTTTTGCTGAAACACTACTTTATTGAACTCTGTCTTGCTGAAACTCTGCTTTACTGGTTGTTACATTGTTTTCATATAATTGTTGCTTGGGTAACTATTGATTATTCTAGTTAGCAATCATGTTTGGTGAATTTATGAAAGTTTGATAATCAGGGATAGGTGTTGAAGGTTCCTGCTTGGTAATAGGTTCATGTTCTCTGCTAAGAGATAGTTAGTCATTTCAATAAGTCTATGAAAGTGTGACGATCAGAAACAGGTGCTGAAGATTCCTGCTTGGGAATACGGTCCTCTTCTCTGTTAAGAGTTAGTTAGCCTTCAGTGTGTCAATCATTTCAGTTAGCAATGAGTTCATAAAAGTGTGATGATCAGAAACAGGTGGTGAAGATTCCTGCTTGGGGAATAGGGTCATGTTCTCTGTTACAAAATAGTTGGTCTTTCCTTTTGCAGTATCAGGAAAAGATTTATTTCTTAATTTTTTATTTCTTAATGTAATCCAGGATTCTTTGGAAAATTACTTATTTAAACATTGACCTCTGCAATACGTAGATTACTTTCCTGTAATTCAAGTTAGAACTTCAGTTTGTTCAAGGCAAGGTGTGATTAATATATTTTTACTACAACTCTAGGTTGCTTTTGAGATTGAGCATATATAGTGCGTGATTACCTTTGAAATAAACAGACTTCCCTGGGTTGAAAATTTATGTAGCACTTGATTGTTTAGTCAAATAAGCAATTATAGCGACCAACATTTTGGCGTCGCTATCGGGGAAGGTAATTATAGATTTCAAAAGAACTTATGATTTTTCAGATACAAATATTACATGAGAGGACGCGGAGACCCCAAAAACACTATCCCTATAGGTGGTAGAGGCAGAGGAAGAGGAGGAAGAAAGACTTATATTGACGAGATTATATCAAAGTCTGAATCTGCTGCTCAACGACCAAACTCTCGGTAACCAAAATCCCAACCTTCATTTCAAGAAAACTTTAAATGGGGAAAGAGGTTTGGAGTCCTGAGAAAATCGAGAAACTATCAGGAAACATTGAGGATAGAGCAAGCGCAGCAGGGGAGCAGACAGAAGAAAACATGGATGAGTACAATGAAGAATTGCATCATGAAGAACAGGCAGGTCCTGAAGGAGAGGTAAATGATGAAAACTCTTTTTCCACATTAGGATTTGCCATTGGTGATATTCCTAGAGGGGTAGCTCCCATGAAGAACATTCCACTCTCAGCACTACCTAACTTTCATGGTTTGTCTTCAGAGGATCCTGATGAATTCCTTTTTGAGTTTGATATATTATGCAAAAGTTATGATTACATTTCCAATGCTAAAAAATTAAAGCTATTTCCAGTAACATTGGAAGGAAATGCACTAAGATGGTTCATGAGTCTTGGAGGCCATGTAATCACAACATGGGACCAAATGAAACATAAATTCCTGAATAAATACCAGGACTATTACCGAATAATAGAAAAAAGGGAGGAACTATTTAAGATGATGCAGAAAGAGGATGAAAATCTGGAGAACTTTGTAGAAAGGCTACAGTATAATCTACAAAGATCCAGTCACCCCAATGTAAGTAAAGATATTCTTAAAACTATATTATTAAAAGGAGTAAGGGATGACTGTCTAGATATGCTGAATATGCTTGGAAAAGGGGACATATCTAAGGAATCATATGATGAAATTGTTAACCTATGTAAAATATGTTCAAGAGGAGCCTCAAGAAATAGATCAAATAGCAGGGATACCACATTTTCAAGAGTCGAAAAATCAGCTAGTGGGGGAGAAACAAGAGCCGAAATAGGTAATTTACTTGAAGGTTTTAAAACTAAAATGTTAAGCTCTTTTGCCTCACAAATTCACACCCTACAGATTCAAAAGCATGCAGAAGCAGAAGCAGCTCTGTCCATCTTTTATTCTAAATGCAGAGACAAGCACCCACGAAGGGAATGTCCATTGGACAAAAAGACAATCTGCACCATCTGTGATAAAGATCATGAAACTCAGCAATGTCTTTCTCTACCAGGAATCAAGGCAACATTACAACCAACTGATGAAGAAGTTGAAGCTGTCTATCTGTTGACACAGAGAAGACAATGGAAACCACGGGGACAAGGTATGAATCCTAACATGCCATTTACATCTTATAATCATTGGAATAACTATCCTTCTTTAAATCAAAAAAATTACCCTCCCTATAATCAAATGCAATATCTAAACCAAATGAATTACCCACCCATGCAACAAACTAACCCACCCTTTGTTGATCCGTCAATGTGGAATCCTTGGCCTCCACAACAACAACAACCATATCAGAACCAATGGAATCCAAATTGGAGAGGACAACAACCCCCCTTCCCAAATCAATTACTTCAATCACAATTTCTGCAACCACTCTCCTTACCATCAGGTACTCCACCAAACAATCAAATGATGAGACCCCAACTACCTGTACAACCTAACCCTAACCCTAATAATAAAGTTGTGCAGTGCATTGATATTTATAACTAGCCTACATTTTCTCTTCTCCCTGCATAATGTAATGACATTCATTTATGATCTGGGAGAATAGTAGAACCCATCATAGCTGATGTTACCTCTTCTGATAAAGAGGAAACAAAAGAGCATGATGTACCTGAAGAGGTACAATCATCCTCTAACACTGCTGCTGAAACAACAAAACCACCATTTCCTGAGCGTTTAGCTTTGACTAAAACGCCTGAGCCACCGGATTTCAATCTTCTAGGGGAATTACAAAATCTTTATGTCAAAATCCCTCTATTACAAGCACTCCGAGATGTACCAATTTATGCCAGGACTATGAGAGAAATTTGTGTTAAGAAGCCTGGTAGGAAAATTAAGGATCTCCTCACAGTCCATGTTATGGGTGACTTGTCTGCACTAATGTCAGATAAAGCCCCCCTAGTTAAATATGGTGATCCTGGCCACCCTACCGTCTCAGTACAAATTTGAAAAATGATAATCCCTCGAGTCCTGGTAGACTCAGGTGCCTCTATTAATATTATGACTCTGGAAACCTCACAACTGTTACAATTGCAAAATGAAATCATAGACACCCCAACTATCCTAGAATTAGTTGACCGATCCACAATAAAACTGGAGGGAGTCATTGAAGACCTAATTATCTCAGTGGAATCCTGGAATTATCCAGCTGACTTTGTGGTATTACAACCTATAAAAAAGTTGGGGGGCCACCCTCTAATTTTGGGCAGGCCTTCACTAGCCACAACAGGTGATTTTATTAGTTGTAGATTAGGTTCAATGACAATTTCCAATGGTTACGAGACTAAACATCTTACCCTCTACCCTCACGCTACACCCTTGATTGATAATGATAATTCGGTATGGGTAGACTTTGATGATCAACTCACTCAACCCATCTTGACTATCAGACAAGCCTTAAGCCTTAAAGATGCTACTGAGGATGAAGTAATTAACAATTTTATTTGTGAACCCTCCTCTATGACTCTAGAAACTCATAACCAACTAGCTGCACTTTTGGAGTCAAATAATCAGGAAAACCTTAATTCTAAAAACCCGCCTCAAACATCTGCCACCATCTCTTCTAAAAGCATACCAATAGAAATTGAACCTGGAAAAACACTGAACATAAACCCTAACCTGACAAATGCTGAAACACAACAATTAATGAAGTCACTTCTTGAAAATAAAGAATCATTCGCATGGGACTATACAGATATGAAAGGAATCTCTCCCAAATTATGTACTCATCAAATATATATTAAGGAAGATTCTCGACCGATCTGCCAATCTCAACGCCGAATGAACCCTAATTTAAGAGAAATCCTTAAAGAAGAACTTCAAAAAATTTTGAACGCAGGGTTTATATATCGTATATCAGACAGTGAATGGGTTTCCCTGTTGGTAATAGTTTCGAAGAAAAACGGGAAATGGAGAGTATGTGTGGACTATAGAGCCTTAAATAAAGCTACTCAAAAATATCACTTTCCATTACCATTCATTGATCAGGTGTTAGACAGTTTGTCAGGGAATTTTTTTTTCTCCTTTTTAGATGGTTTCAGTGGGTATAATCAGATCAAAATTGCACCTTGGGACCAAGACAAAACCACTTTTACTAGCCCTTGGGGAACTTTTGCTTATAGAGTTCTCCCATTTGGACTATGTAATGCGCCAACAACCTTTCAATGAGCAGTTATAGGAATCTTTTCTGATATGCTTAATGACTCTATGGAAATTTTTATGGATGATTTTACCCCTTATGGTGTTTCTTTGCAGGAAGCACTACAAAACCTTCAGAAAGTACTTAAATGATGTATACAAGCCCACCTCTCCTTAAGTATAGAAAAATGTCATATGATGATGAGTGAAGGAATAGTGCTTGGACATTTTATCTCATCTCAAGGAATTCAGGTAGATCCATCCAAGATACAAGTCATTAAAGATCTTCCTACT